>CAUYPO010142010.1:0-18806 GCA_963574435.1 Cheirogaleus major | reverse complement strand
TTTTTTCTTGCTGATTTGTTTGAGCTCTGTGTAGATTTTAGGTATTAGCCCTTTATCGGATACACAGTTTGCAAATATTTTCTCCCATTGTAGGCTGTCCATTTGCTCTGCTGATTATTTCTTTAGCTGTGAAGAAGTTTTTAAAAACATTTGTATCCCCCTAATATTTTGAAAAAAAAAAGAACAAGAATTTAAAAAAAAATGATGATGAAAGGATGATGAAATAATGGAATTATAATGATAAAACTAGGAAAAAATGATGTTGGCTTTGGAGATTATCAGTGGAGCTGAAGCAAAGTAGAGAGAAGTGGGACATATTTTGAAGGTGAATTTGATGATATTTGTTTAGATGTTGAGGTTGAGAAGAGATAAGGAAATCAAGAAGGATAACTCCCAGATTTTTGCTTTAGCGAATGATGATGCTTTTTATTTAGATGAAGAGGACTGGGGGAGCCCATGTTTAGGGGTTCAGTTTTGACTATATTAATTTAGAGATGACCTCTATATATCCATGGGGAGTTATAGAGAAGGTAGATACACAATTCTATAGTTAAGAAAAATAAACATGAGGTTCACTACTTAAACAAGTGAGTTTAAATGTATCAAGCATTATGTTAAATAAAACATATACAGTTTAAAAAAAATAAGGTTTATGCAGAAGTGATTATAGATTGCTATTTCAATGGACTTGCCAATGAAATAATGAAGGTAAAGTAAGGGAGGAGAAAAGCCTTCCTTTTGTGATGTAAAATGTAACTCTTGGCTGAACATAGAAAACTTTAGAGGTATATCATTAAAATATATAAGTAATCTTTATCATCATATAATTACAAGTAAATGATTATAAGCATGCCACTAAAAAGTCAGAGCACTGGCTACACCCCAAGCACTGTCCTAAGCGCAGTAATATAGAAATTAAAAAAATAAATAAAATATCAGCTTTCTTGAGGTTATATATTAAAGGAAAATTAATAAAGACAATTTCAAATAAGAGTTCAGGTAAGGCCATTTTCAGAGGTTGTAGAAAACAAAGCCACATACACAACCCCCTCTCTCACACATGTATATATGAGTACAAAAACACGCACATGCACACGTACATATACACACCATTTAGGCCCAGATGGCAGAAAGACTACTATTTTTATGTGGATGAATATGGATGAACATATAATTTTAGATACAGAGGCAATCAATTATAAGAGTTTCCATCAGGTGGCATCTAAATTTCCAGTAAAGTATAACTGAGTGTCATCTCAAGGAGAAAGGGTAAGGATAGCACTTGCAACTTGTAGATGGTAGGAAATGACTGGACTGTGGTAGCTGACAAATAGAAATCATTGAAAGGATTACTGCAGTTCAGAAAGAGGAGTATTGGTTTGGAAATCATGCTCCCCATGGAGCTGTCCTTGGGCGAGATTGTGAGCAATAATAACAGCAACAAAAACAAAAACAAGGACAGGTGAATGCGTGAACAACCTAGGATTTGGAATTGAAAATAGATTGGAAAAGTGAAAAGGAACTGACATCTGTTAAAGGGAGCATGGTGAGCATTTTAGATTGACTATCAGAAATCAAAGCTTTGCTCTCACTTAAAAAATGAAGCTATTGTTCAGAAAAGTTGAATAACTTTTTTCCAAACACAAATCTAGTGAACAGCAAAGTCAGGATTTGAACTCAGAGCTATTTAATTTCAAAGTGTATATTTATTTCCATTAAACTATGCTTATGTTGCGTTGTGTTTAATACTAGTTAAAATAAGAAGCAAAAAGATGTTATTGGGACAAGGCTGATGAAGGAGAGAAGTAAAATCATAAACAGTTACATGGAGAGTTAGAGTTAGCAGAGAACTGTTCCAGGGTATGTAAATAAAGTAAAAGAACGCAATGGAGGTATGGGGTAAGAGGTGTGGGAATCCAAAAGAAACTCTTTGCATATTTCGGATTCACTATGGGACAAAAAATGCTTCATGTAAAAATAGACACCTAAATAAATATAATAGAAATCAGTGTACACAACTGCTTGGTCTTAGTTGTTTACTAAAAATGCTTTATGTGTTTTCCTGTAGAGAATATGAGTTTTAAAACATCTTATCTTTAATTATGTATATATATTTAAGAACTCCCTATGGAGAACACTGCAATTAGCACTGTTTTTAAGCATTATTGTCCTTAGCATTTGGTAATAATATCCAATCATTATTGTGACAATAAATATCTTGTGTCTAATTTTTATGGCAGTTATGACTACTATGAATCAACATAGTGTGGCAAAGAAATTCACAAGCTAGAAAGAAATAAAATGTGTTTTTCCGTTGTGTGATTTCCTAGGTTATTTTTTCTTTTATCACAAAATTACACTTAAGAATTTTTGATAAAAAGAAGATATAGTTTCCAACTACTTTGTATTGCTGTGATTAATATAGCATAATAGGCAAAATAAAAGATTGTTTCTTCACATGAAATATATTAAGAACAAATCGTTAAAACTATGCTTGCTAAATATTTAGGATTTGAGAGTGAAATATTACCAATGATATGAGATTATATTAATAAAAGTATTTTTAATAATATATATGCAAATTATAGAGGTCCTCTTCATATTTGACAAGTAGCTTTTTGAAAAATAGACTTATTTTTAAACCAGTTACATAGTCAGGTAAAAAATGAAAAGACAGTATAGAAAGTTTCCATATACTCCCTCATGCAGTTGCCCTATTATTACTACCTTACACTACCATGGTACATTTGATACAATTAATGAACAATATTGGTGCATTAGTATTAACTAAATTCTATAGTTTATTTTGATTTTCTCAGGTTTGCCTATTGTTTTCCTCCTGTTCCAAGGTCCCATGTAAAATCATACATTATATTCACTTGTCATATCCCCCTTCGGCTCCTCCTGGCTGTATAGTTTGTTAGAATTTCTTTGGTTTTAGAAAACCTTGACAGATTGTAAAAAGTACAGGTCAAATATTTTGTAGGGTGTTCCTCTACTGGATTTTGACTATTTTCTATGATTATATTGGGATTAGTTTTGTAGAAGACCATAGACATAAAATGTTGTTTTCATCAAAACATCTGTGGTACATACTATCAGCATGATTTTGACTATTGCTATTACTCTTAATATAAAGTAGTTTTTATGAAATTTCTCCAGTATGAAGATACTCTCCCCCACCTTTTTAAACTGTTCTCTTTGAAACGGAGTTATTATCATAGCCCACATTTAAAGAGTAGAATCTTTTCATTTTCAGTATTGAGGAAGGATTATCTCCATAAAGTATTAAGAATTCTTATTCACAGGATATCTGTCTCTTCTCCATAATTTGTGTATATATTTAATAAAAAGAAGAAAAATATAAATATTACAACAGAAATTTTAAAAATAGAAATAACAAAACCAAAAGTTGGTTATTTGAAAAGATTGACAAAATTGGCAAACCTACTATACTGATAAGTGAGTCAGAGGAAAAAATTACTAAACTCAGAAATGAAAGTGACAACATTATGACCAACCTTACAAAAATAGAAAGAATTATAAGATAACACTATGAAAATTATACACCACGAGTTAGATATCCAAGATGATATGGAAAAATTCTTAGAAACACACAAATTACAAAATTGAGTAAAGACAATATATAAAATCTGGATAGAAGTATAACAAATAAAAAGATTGTTTCTGAAATCTAAAACCTCCCAATAAAGGAAATCTCAGAGCCAGATGGTTTCACTGGTGAATTCTATTAAATATTTAAAGAAGAATTAATACCAATCCTTTGCAAGCCCTTTAAAAAAGCAGAAGGAGGTAAAACAATCTCTAACTCAGTATATGAGGCCAGCATTGCCCTCATATCAAAGACAGAGAAAGACATCACAAGAAATGAAAACTATAAGCCATTATCCTTTCACACTATAGATGCAAAAATCATCAACAAAATACAAGCAAACAAAATTTAGCAGCACATTGAAACACCCCACGACCAATTGAAATTTATTCCAGGAATGCAAGGGCGTTCCAACATAATAAAAACAACAACAACAACAATAGCAACAACAAAAACACTCAGCGCAAGACATTGTCATAAAAGAATAAAAACAAAAAATGTCTTCATCTCAATAGATGCACTAAAAGCATTTGACAAAAAAAGAAATCTATCCTCCTTTCATAATAGAAACACGCAGCAATCCAAGGATAGAAGGAATTTACTCAGCACAATAACGGACATTTATTAAAAAAAAAAAGCAGGTAACATTATACCCAATGATAAAAGATTGAAAGGTTTTCCCTTAAGAATAACACAAGCATATCCATTTGAACTAATTCTGTTAAACATTGTTCTGGATATTCAAACCTGGGTAATTCAGGATATATGAATAAGTGGTATCTAGTTAAAAAAGAATATTAGAACTCTCCCAATTCACAGTTCTCATAATGTTAAATATAGAAAATTCTAAAGGCACCTACATACTCACACATACACACAGCCTTAGAGCTGATAAACTAATTCAGGATAGTTACAGGATACAAGATAAACATGCAAAAATCTGTTGTATTATTACAGAATAGAAATACACAATCTAAAAAATAAATTAAGAAAACATTTCATTTAAAATAGCATCAAAATGAATAAATTAACCAAGAAGGTGAAAAATGTGTACACTGACATCTAAAAACCACTGATGAAATAAGTCAAGAACCTACATAAAGAAAAACATCTTACATTTATGAATTTGAAGAATTAATATTAAGATGGCAATACTCCCAAAAGTGATTTACATATTCAATGCAATCCCTATTAAAATCTGAATGATATGTTTGTTTGCTTTTTTTCAGAAATGATAAAGTCAATCCCAAATTCCAATGAGATTGAAAGATACCCTGGATAGCCAAAACTGTTTTGAAAAGAACGAATTTGGAGGACTGACACTTTCTAGTTTTGAAACTTCCTACAAATCTATAGTAATACAAACAGTGGAACTGGCATAAAGATAGACATTAAATCAATGAATAGAACTGTGAGTTTAAAAATAAACTTGTGCATCTATGGTCAATTGATTTTTAATGAGGGTGCCAAGATCATTCAATTGGAAAAGAACAGTTCCTTGGACAGTATGCTCATACAAAAGGATATCCATATGCAAAAGAATGAAGTTGGATCCATTCTTCACACCATATATAAAATTAAACTCAAAGTAGATAAATACCTTTATAGTAGATTAAAAATATATAACTCTTAGAATAAAATATAGGGATCAACTTTATGACCTTGGAATTGCAATGTTTTTTGAAATAAAATGCTACAAGCACAAATAACAGAAGAAAGAATTAATAAATTGGACTTCATCAAAATTAACTTTTGTGCCTCAAAGAATAAATACTATCTAGTGAGTGAAAAACATGAATGATTTTGAAACAGTGATGATTACTAAGAGCAAGTTGACGGAAGGTACAGTGCCTGCTACATACATTTGAAAACAGACAATATAGCACTTGAAATTATTTATGGATAGACATAAGTATATTGGCAAACAACAATGAAACAAAGACAGAAAACATTTAAGGAAAACTACTTATGTTCACAGCAATGTTTTCCCTAGGCAAAGAAATGGATTTAGTTATAGATATTTGGGAAAGCTCAACTATGTTTGTAATTGTTTTCCTTAAGATAATTACCAGTAAAAACCTTCAAAGCAAATATAATAGTAGGTGTTTCTCTTATTGTCCTTTGTATTTTTTTGTATTTTTAAGGATATCTAAAATGAAATTTCAATGAGAGAAAAAAGAATATGTATTTTATAAATAATTCTGTTTTCACTACAAAAATAAATGAAAATAAAAATTATAAGTCAAGAAAGTAATTTATATACATATATTCATATGCTATATACATGTGTGACTAAATACTCTTTAACGTATTTATCAATATTAAATAAACATTCTCAGTCCTGTTCCAAAGGTCTATATCTGTGTCCTTGTGCCATTATCATGCTGTTTTGGTTTGCATTACATATAACCAAAATGTTTATACCCCATAATATCCTGAAATTAAAAACAAGAAATGTATTCTGATAAAAATTTCTTATTGTTATACACTGCAGAGAAATCTGAATATATTTTGAAGTCATGCATGATTTTATTTTAATTCATTTTTTAAAATAAAAGGGGATTTTTTGGATGAGCCTTTAAAAATTATATTAAATGAAGGTGAGCATAAGTATTATAGTATTATCTTAGTTTACAACATATATATATATATTATTAGTAGAAGAATATATTGGCAATACTTAAGGTAATTAATATATTCTACCTTTGTGTTTAGTTATCTGATATCAAATCAACATTATTTAGTGTTCTCTAATGTGCTTGATAGATTCTATATGAGAATCTTAAAACTGTGTATTCCACAAATTTTCCTATTCAAAACATTTACATGGCAAATAAAATCTGGCAACTTAGAATGGTTACTACCTGTTTTCCTTGAAACTGAATGGATTGCTAAAAAAGTTATTTCAAAATCACTACAAGAAACAGTGTAAATGCCATGTTACTGTAACCTGATTTTTACCTAAGCAATCATTTAATTATTCCTAGTTACTTTTGAGGGTTATATAAACATTAAGGAATAGTTAGAAATCAATCAGGTATTTATGAAGTCTTTCATCCACTTGTAATGTATTTGGTTTTGTGGTTCTATATTTTGTTTTGTGCTAATATGTTAAAAATGTAAACTTCATGTCAAGTCATATATCTTATGCATCCGCTCATATATATTACCACATACATATTTTCAGACATCTAATACATTATTTGAGAGAATATTCAAACATATTTCCTTCTCACACTCAGAAATGTTTGTAATCTACACTGAATGAAATTTTTCTTCCTATTTTTCCACACAGGGCACACTTCTAATTGAAATAAATGGTGATAGAACCATGATTAAAATAGCTTAAGGAGACAGAAATAATGTTACAAAACATACAGATATAAAAGGAGAAAATTATTTCTGAGATCATACATCAAAGTATACATTTAATCCAGAGAGTCATTTTGTAAAGTAACCAGTAGTCAAAATTATTTTGTTTTTATTTATTTATATTTGATAGAAAAATTCACTATTGTATATATTCATCATATACAACATGTTATTTTAAAATATGTATACAATTTGAAATGGCTAAATTGAGGTCATTAACATACATATTACTACATATTCTTATTTGTATGATGAGAACATTTAAAATCTACTGTCTTAACAATTTTCAGAAATGCAATACATTGTTATTAATTATTGTCACCATGTTGTACAATAGATTTCTTGAACCTACGCCTCTTATCTAACTGAAATTTGGCATCCTTTGACCAACCTCTCCTCCATAGTTCCCCACCTAGTCCTTCGTAACACTATTTGTCTCTCTACTTCTGTAAGTTCAAATTTTTTACATTCAACATATAAGTGAGATGATGTGGTATTTATCTTTCTGTGCCTGGCTTGCTTCACTTAATGTAATATCTTCTAGGTACATCCGTATTGCATTGCATATAAAACCACTTTTTTATAAATTCTTTCATTGATGGATACTTAGGTTGATTCAGTATCCTGACCATTGTAAATAGTGTTGCAATGAACACGATAGGATAGGGATCGCTGACATATTGACATCATTCCCTTTGAATATACACTGAATACTGAGATTGGTGTATCACATGGTAGTCCTATGTTTAATATTTGAGGAACCCCATACTGTTTTCCATAATGGCTGTACTACTTTACATTCTCATCAACAGTGTTTAAAGATTTCCTTTTCTCTGGAGAAGTTTCTGTTCATTTCCGTTGCCCATTTCTTGATGAGATTGTTTGATTTTTTCTTGTTAATTCTTTTAAGTTCTAGATAGATTCCATCCCGACAATCTTTGCCTCTTAGATGGATCATTCAGATTCTTTTAAGTTATTCACATACACCCACATGTGTAAAATTATTTTATTTTTAATATTTATTCTACTTTTTAGTTTTCTCTTTCTTTGTATTGATTATATTTTCTTATTCCCTTTCTCCTCCTCTATTGATTCTGTTTATAACTCCATTTCTCTTATTTTACGGCTATCTCAGAAAATTTGACATGTACATTCAGGTTTTCAAAGTGTAAAATTCATTATTTCATGATTTTACTCTCCTTCTCAGCAATAGAAAAATTATTGAATATATTCACTCTAATAGTACCCTTTCCTGGCTCATATCCTTTTGTTAGCAGGTAAATTAGCTTTATTTTTATTTTAAAACCACAAAGCATTATTATTATTATTTCAGATAGTCACTTGTTGTTTAGATTTATCTAAATGTAAATATTAACTCTTTGATCACTATCCTTTGCCTCATAGGCCTTCGACTGAGGTTATGTGTCTTCTTCCTAAAAACATTCTTGAAGTTTCTTTTAGTGAGAGAGTGTTGGTGGGAAACTCCCCCGTGTTTTAGTTTTTTCCCCCTGAATGAAAAGGCTTTTATTGTAGTCATTCTTTAGAGATATGTAGCTGATATACAATTCTATGTTGATGGTTACATTGAATTAATTACTACACTGTTGTTTGACTTAATACAATTGCTGTTGAGAAGTCTCCGTTAAGTTTAATTGTTGTGCTTTTGAAAATAGTCTATCTTTTTCCTCTGGCTGCCGTTTCTAAGATCTTCTATTTGTTTGGTGTTCTGCAGTTTTGCTAAGAACTGCCTAGGTACGCATTTTTTAGATTTATCTTATTCAGGATTGTTAGGTTTTATGAATTGACGTCTTTCATAAGGACTAAAAAATTCTGAGGCGTTATCACATGAAGTCTGCTTCTTCCTCATTATTTCTGTTCCCTGTTTTCTGGAACTTTGATTAGATGCTACGCTTCGTCACTTTATCTTACACGTTTCTTTCTTTCTTCTTCTTTTTTTTTTTCTTTCTTTCTTTTTTTTTTGGTGAGACAGGGTCTCGCTCTGTTGCCCAGGCTGGAACACAGTGGCATGATCACAGCTCACTGCAGCCCCTAGCTCCCAGGCTGAAGCGATCCTCCTGCCTCAGCCTCCTGCGTAGCTAGGAATACAGGCGCATACCACTGCACCCGGCAATTTTAAAAATTCTTTGTAGAGACGAGGTCTTGCTATTGCCGAGGCTGGTGTCAAACTCCTGGCCTCAAGCGATCCTCCCACTTTGGCCTCCCAAAGTGCTGGGATGACAGGAGAGAGCCACTGCACCCGGCCTACTTGGTTTTGACAGAAGGGTCCAAGTCACTAACCGGACACAGAAGTCTCCTGTCACACACCTGCGGTCACTCCCCATGGCTGGACGCCTCCCTCTGTGTTTTCTATCACAGACAGCGTGACGCTGAACATCTCTGTACAAGCGTCTCTGTGTATTTTGTCCAAGTATTGTCTGTAATAAATTTCTAGAATACGAAAAGGAAGTGACAGAAGCGAGAGATCTCTGGGAGATGGCTCGGCACGACTGGCCGATGGATTGGGGATTCTTAGGGTCCTTGCTGGTCACCCCACACCTTATTTCACTCACTCTTTCAAAAATCCCGCTGGACCTAATATGACTAAAAACTCCGCAGAGGGGCATTTCTATTAAACAAACAGAAAAAATAGATGCTGTTTTTGGAGAAAATGAGCCAACTGTTTTAATATTCCCTAGAACTGTTTTTAAATTTAGGGGAGCTCCCCCCAGAGTATTAACAGGAATAATTTTTTAACTAAACAACGTAATTCTGTAATGTGTTTGGACAAACAAACATGCAAAGGGTCAAGAAGGAAAGCATAGGAAGCTGACTCTGTTGGGTTTTATAATAACACAGCGGCAGGTGCCCACGGAGATCTGAAGCCTGCCCTGGGCCTGGCTGGCAGAGGGGGACAGCGATATTGTCTGGGGACATCACCGCAAAGGTAGGGACACCGGGGTCGATTCTGGAAGGACGAGGGGAAGCAGGAATGTGTAACTGCATAGACAGGGCCGAACAGACCAGACCCACTGGTGGGACTTGCACCTAAGTGGGTGCGAGGGAGGTTTGGGTCTGTCTGGGCAGAGGTGCAAGGGCACTGAATGGCACGCGGGGAGTTTGGATTTGGTCTTCAGTTCATCAGAGGCGGATTCATTAGCGATTTAATCAGGGAGTCTCATGGGCTGCATTTGCATTTTTATAAAATGATGCTGGCAGCCAAGTGCAGAGGAATTTACGGGAGGAAAGATTGGAGGCAGAGAAATTAGGAATGGATGGATGGATGCTCCATTTTTAGTGGTTTTATTAAGATACCACGTTTTATTTGTCCATTCATCAGTTAATGAATGCCCGGATTGGTTCTGCTTTTTGGACATTATAAAGAATGTTGCTTTGGACTTTTTCGTACAGGTCTTTGCGTGGTTGTGTGTTTTCATTTCTCTTGGGCATGTGCTTAAAAGTGGAATTGCTGGATCACACGGCAACTGTATATCTGAGTTTCTGAAAAACCACCAAGCTGTTCTCCAAAGTCCCTGCGTGGTCTCCCATTTCCACATCGATGCAGGAGGGTCCCATTTCCCCCACCCTCGTGGGTGCTAAGTGGGTGATCATAGCTGTCCTGGTTGGTAGGAAGTGGTACTCCCTGCAGTTTCCATCTGCATTTCCGTGATGACTAATGCTGTTGAGTGCCTCTTATGTGTTCTAGGCTTCCTGAGTATCTTCTTTGGGAAAATATCTATTCAGATTCTTCGTCTATTTTTAAATATTGGGTTATTTGTCTTTTTACCATTCAGTAATAACAGTTGTTTTTATATGCTAGATACACAGGTCCCTTGTCTAACATATGATTTGTAAATATTTTCTCCGATTCTGTAGTTTGTGTTTTTCATTTTATTTTATTTTTTTAATTTTTAGCACATTTTTACAGATCCTGAAATTTTTTTTTTCCACCTTCTTGATGGCGTCCTTTGAAGCACAAAAGTTTTACATTTCCATGAAACTCATCTATCTGTGTTCTCTTTTGTCGTTTGTGCCTTGATATCTTCTCTAAGAAGGCTTTCCCTAACCCACGGTCATGATGATTTACTCCTATATTTCCTCTAAGAGTTTTGTAGTTTAAGCTCTTACATGTAGATCCATGAACCATTCGAGTTACTTTCTGTGTAGGGTGTGGGCAAGGGGTTTCCTTCTGCTCTTTTGCATGTGGATATCTGGTTTGTCGCAGCACCATGTTGGAAATATTCTGTTTTTATTTTTTTTATTTTTATTTTTATTTTATTATTATTATTTTTGAAACAGAGTCTTGCTCTGTTGCCCAGGCTAGAGTGCCGTGGCGTCAGCCTAGCTCATGGCAACCTCAAACTCCTGGGCTCAAGCAATCCTCCTACCTCAGCCTCCCAAGTACCTGGGACTACAGGCATGTGCCACCATGCCTGGCTAATTTTTTCTCTATATATTTTTAGTTGGCCAATTAATTTCTTACTATTTTTAGCAGAGATGGGGTCTCGCTCTTGCTCAGGCTGGTCTCGAACTCCTGATCTTGAGCGATCCTCCCGCCTCGGCCTCCCAGAGTGCTAGGACTACAGGCGTGAGCCACCGCGCCCAGCTGGAAATATTCTGTTTTAAAATAGTTTTTCTAGACTCCCTGGGGGCAGCAGCCTCCATCCTTTTTGGCACCAGGGACTGGTTTCACGGAAGACAATTTTTCCATGAATTGGAAAAACGGGGCGGGGTGTGGAGCTCAGGGGGTGATGTGAGTGATGGGGAGCGGCTATAAATGCAGATGGAGCTTCACTCACTCACTCGCTACTCGCCCCTGCTGAGTCCCTAAGTCTCATGGATGGGGGCGGGGGAGGGAGGACAAGCTCCGGTGGCGATGCACAGCCTGGTTCCTAACAGGCCACGGACCAGTACTGGGCCACGGCCCAGGGACTGGAGGCTGCAGCCCCAGGGCATTGTCATCGTCCAGTCTAAAACAAATGCCGCGAACTGTGGCACAGGCAGCGCTATTGGATGTGTTGGGAAGTTTGAGAAGGCGACGTTGAAGGACTTGGTGACAATGAGCGTGCAGGGATGAGGAGGGAGAGGGCCGAGAGCCCCCCTAGGTTCCCCGGTTTCCAGCCTTCCCTTCCACGCCAGGAGGTGCGTGGCCTCATCGTCCCACATGACCACGTGGCCGTCCCAGAACCGATCTGCCGGGCCTGCTTGTTTATCCTCGTGACTTAGAGATCAAAGCCTGCAGCTGCGTGATCCCCTCAACCACAGGAAATAAGCCTCAGTCAGGAGGAGCACTGAGTTATACTTTGTGGTTCTCTTAGACCACAGCAGCTACGGCCTCCCAGTTCAAAGAGAAAATAGAAAGGTCTATATTGAAGATGAAAGTGGTCGGCGGACTCCAGCAGCATCGAGCTCTGTCGGTCACGCCGGCAGTGCCAGCCAGGGCTGCACATAGAGCGAGCACCCTAAGGGCGCAGTGCAGCCTCCTAAGCCTCGGGGAGCAGTTCGGGCTCCAGACTCGTGTTGCTTGCGGGACGCAGTGCCCCAACTCTGCATCTGCACGATGGGCTGGTTCCCCGGTGGCAAGGCGATCTCGGGGTTTTTCCGTTTCTTGGAGGGGGCTGTTCAGCCCTAGCAGCTGCACGACTGATCCCAACTTCGGAAAAACCACTTTAAAGGCTGCCTGGACGTTGCCTCCTTTCCCCGCTCGGGCACCCCGGGGACTGGGAGCTGTAGAGATGGTGCCCAGGTAATGGCGTGTCCCCCACCCACGGCACTGCTGCCCGGCCGCGGTCCCGGAGGAGAACAAGGGCAAGTGTGTTCAGACATGACTTTGCCAGGCCCTGACCTCAGGGACAGATCCCCGGCGTCAAGAGCGGCCCCACCTTGGGAGCGGGAACAGAGGAGGTCTGTTCTCCGGGTTGGGAGGGGGTCAAACTGTGCAAACATTTGTGGGGCCCCTACAGAGCCTCCTTTGATGAGGAGCCACTCCACCCAGGACACTGCAGGCCTGAGCGGGACCTGGCTCTCCTGGGAGCCAAGGGACATGTGACCATTTCAGAGAGGGCAGTAGCCCCGCAGCCCTTTATTTAAACAAAGCCGTCCATTGCGTGCAAAAGTAAAGCGCTGAAAGTGACTATCCATGCTGCTGAGGTCACCCTCCCGGCTTTCGAAAGAGGAAACCGAGCCCCCAGAATTCAGCGACAAGCTCGGAGTCATGAGAGATGTGGTGCTGCTGGTCCTGTGACTCTCTCCCTGCCCTGCCCCACTGCTCACGGCTGGCGAAGAAGCCGTTTAGCTTGGGGCCTTTAAGGGTTAAACAGAATGAGCAGCATCTTGAAGTGGCCCCCGAGTATGGATGAACACGGAAGGTCTGCACACGTGTGCATCGCCTCTGCGGACCTTCCGGGAGCCGTGTGGTTTTATACGTGTTTGATAGAAAGTTGCTACTGAACTCATCGTGGGTCCTGATGGTGCATTTCCATTTTCTCCTGGAGTAGCTGCCCGGCGAGCTGATGCGCACCGCACCACACTGAAGTGAAGCGACTTCACACCGTTATTCAGGAGCTTGACAGCAGCCTGGTCAGGTGCAGCTCACCGGAGCAGCTCGAGACCGGCTGCCTGGCTGGGGAGGAGGGAACAACCACCTGCCACCTGGGTGGGAGACAGTTTTGGTTGGAAGATGCAGATGTGTGAAGGGTCAGGAAGGATTCGTCCTTCCTGGTGTGCACAAGTGACTCTGCTGCCCTGCAGGGGGACGCTGGGATCGCTGTCCCTGGACCCCACGCCAAGAGGCTGAGCACCAAAATGTGGGGGACCGAGGGGCCAAGCTGTGGGTCTGGTTGGCTCAACTTCCTTTGGACAAGGCCTTCTACGGCCAGCCCTGAACCCCCCAGAGAAAGCTTTCTCTCTAACGTGGCATTGCATTTTTCCAGCTAATCTGGAAGGGGGAAGAAGAGGTTCCACTTCCTAAGATTCTCCTGCCATCAGCCGGCTTCACTGGCCAAGCGATTGCTAAATCGTGTTTTGGGCTTGGGACTTTTTATAAAGAGGATGAAAAGAGAGAAATTTAACAATAAACATACTTTCAGCCTACTGATGTGAAAACTGAAACAGATGTAAATCTAATCATTTGTTTTTGGTCCGATCGTACACGTAACGATGCTCATCGTGGAAAATACGGCAAATACAGGAAAGTGTAAGAAAGCATCCGTGGTCCCATCGCAAAACACGCTCTAGCTAATCCGAGGGGGCAGGACCTGGCGTTTCCCGCCTGCTGCCGTCCTCGTCACTTGGGGCCCTGCCTAGTACAGAGTAAGCGACTGACAAACATTTGTTGAGTGAGTGTTACCATTATGGTGTATTTATTTTGAGCCTTTTTTCTGTGTATGTTTCACATGATTGTAGTAAGATTCTATTCATAACATAATATCTTTTTTCAACTTACCATGTTAACACGCGTAAGCCTATGCCACAAACACCCGTTATAAACATATTTCAAGGTGTTTACTATTCCATGTCTTGTGTGCATTTCATTAACTTGTTTGCTTTTCCCTTACTAGATATTTGGGGAAAGATATACATTTTAAGGCACTTTGCAAATAAGTCTTGCCCTTGGACAAGTGGACCTACTGGTTTTTCTAGGCTCCTCTATGTTCAGTGGGCCCAAAAAAGTCACTGAAACCACATCCATTATTCAGACTTGGACGGTCTCCCTGGCGTGTGTGGGGCAGTGGAAATAGGGCCAGAGGGAAGTCTTGAAATTAGAGTCAGGATGTGACCTCTTCGCTGTTATAATTAAGAACTAGCTTTTGAATATTGTATTGTATGAAGCAGTGAATTCAAAGAACTAGTCATTATGCCAAGTTCCTGAAACACAGAGGTTCAAGAATTCAGCTGAGCTAAATCACCTTCTATAAAGTCCGGGCCTCCCCTCCGGTCGGAGATCGTTTCGCTCGGGTTAGCACAGCGCCATCTGCTGCTGACCGTGAAAGTGAGCGCCCAGGAGTTCTGCATTTCAGCAATCTCGGATTTTAACACTTAACGGGTGCGAGAAATAAAAGGGATGTGATGTGTGGGTTTTTGCAGGATCCCCTTGTTTCAGAACTGGATACGGTTTTATGGAAAAAAAGACTATGAGTGGACTTCTGGCTCCAGATGGCTACAGAGTACCCTCGATTAACTCATCCACTTGTTAGAAATATCCATCAAAATCCAAAAGGAACATACAAATAGGGGGAAATGCAGGTCAGAGTGGGAACCCAGGGAAAGGGGCCAACACACTCTGGAACCCATGAGAACTTCCTGCATGACACAGTGCAGGTGAGATCAGACTGGGGGGTAGGGTTCGCTAGCCTGCCATTCACCATGGGAGAGAAACGCCAGGGGATGAGGGGGCAGATGCCAGCAGAGCCCCCAGGCCCCCCAGCTCACAGTGGCCGGAGCTGGAGGTGAGGGTGGGTTACTGGGCACTAGTGAGAGGCAAGGCAGGTCCTCCCTCCACTGGCAAATGCACCAGGTGCTGGGGGCTGGGAACACTGGGCACGGGAAATTCACCAGGCTTTGCCAAGCCTGGCTTCTTTTTTTTTTTTTTTTTTTGAGACAGAGTCTCACTTTGTTGTCCAGGTTAGAATGAGTGCCGTGGTGTCAGCCTAGCTCACAGCAACCTCAGTCTCCTGCTCAAGCGATCCTTCTGCTTCAGCCTCTCGAGTAGCTGGGACTACAGGCATGCGCCACCATGCCCGGCTAATTTTTTGTATATATATATTTTTAGTTGGTCAATTAATTTCTTTCTATTTTTGGTAGAGACAGGGTCTCACTCTTGCTCAGGCTGGTTTCAAACTCCTGACCTCGAGCCATCTGCCCACTTTGGCCTCCCAGAGTGCTAGGATTACAGGTGTGAGCCACCACGCCTGGCCCAAGCCTGGCTTCTAACAAAGGCAGTCCTGTCCGTTACAAGAGTGCCAGGTGCCCCCACAAATTATTCCCTGGAACACTACGTCCCAGAAAGCACTCAAGCCTTCTAGAGCTGCGGTCCCCAACCCCCAGGCCGCAGCCCGGTACCAGTCCATGGCCTGTTAGGAACCGGGACGTGTATCACACCTGGGCTCCGCCTCCCCCACCCCGTCCATAGAAAACTTGTCTTCCATGAAATGGATTCCTGGCGCCAAAAAGGTTGGGAACCGCTGCTCTAGAGTTTCCAGGAGGAGTAACCAATATCCAAAGATGCTGGACTTAGCCAATCACTCCGATGCAGCAACCACAGAAAGACATTCTCAGACATGCAAACGTTCAGAGAGCTTTCCAGAAAGAACACGCACCCCCAAGCACTTCATGATTATAGTAGTGATGCAACCAATGTAACTCAAGAATTCAGTTGAGATCATTGTGGTTAATAAAGTTATAACATAGAATAACAATTGAAAACAACCCCAGAAAGAAAAGTAAAAATGAGCATCCTCCCTCCTCTTCCTCACGCTCCATTCCTGCGCCCTCTATCCTAAAATCTCAAGTGAGGAATGGACGGAAAGTAAAAGTCTCAAATTCTGAACTTACATGAGGAAGAATCTTGTTTTCTGTTTCATAATTGACTCAGGGAAATGAGCTCAAGTATGTTTAATATACTGCGTATAGACTCAATATTATAAAAGATGTTTCCAAATCATTAGCATAGAAAAGGAGCAAAGAAAATCAATCACTATGGCAAGGTGGGAAGGTAGAAAAAGAGTAAGAGAACCATCATCAGATTTAACTTAGGAATATGGATTTTAAAAGCCCTAAATTAAATCTTTGCATGTGGAAGTCAGCGATATAGGCTGGACACGGTTATATTAACAGCTCACGCCTGTAATCCTAGCACTTCCGGAGGCCGGGGCGGGAGCGTGCCCTGAGGCCGGGAGTCGAGACCAGCCTGAGCAACAGAGACCCTGTCTCTACAAAAAATAAAAAAGTAAAAAAGTTAGCCAGGTGCGGTGTTGTGCACCTGTAGTCCCAGCTACTCAGGAGGCTGAGGCAGGGGGGTGGCTTCAGCTCAGGAGTAAGAGGCTGCAGTGGGCCACGATCCCACCACTGCACCCCAGCCCCCGCGGCAGACGGAGGCCCTGTCTCCAACTACAACAACAACAACAACAACAACAAAAACAGAAAAGAAAAGAAAGAAATCAGCAATATAATGAATAAAACCATAAACCTCTCAAGAATGCACGAGTGGCTCGGTATTAAGAAACCCATACACACAGCATCCAGCCAGCAGACCTCTGCAAGTGCCTGCTGCGGCCGCTGCGGCGGGACCGCGTCACTCTCTTGATCCTTCTCTCTAACGCCCCCCAGGCCCATTCACGTCCCTCCCTGGTTCTTTCTTCCTGGCCCCTGTGTCACTCTCTGTAATTCTTTTGCCGTTATTTCTTCGCGTGCAAATTGTCCGTCCTCCTTCGCTAAACGCCATTTCTCCACGTCAGCGTCCTGGTCTGTCGTGTTCACGGCCGTCTTCCCGACGCCGAACACAGAGCTGACGGGTCCACTCCATATCTATGTCACGTGTGTTCACTCAACGTTCTCGTGCAGTGGGTGCACGTCTGTGCCTGCAGGGACGGCGGTGATTCTTGACCCTTGACCTCGGGGTGCCTGTCGCTCAGTGGGGGACAGAGAGGGTCCAGCAAGCCCTTCCACGGTCAGCTTCAAAATCCCGTTTTGCTGAGTGTGTTTTTCTGCTCGAACTAACTTGCTGAGTAAAAGGCGGGACTTGTTTTGCAGGAATCTTCCACAACCTCCTCTCGAGAAAAGTCCGGAAAACTGGAAGCGCCCAGCAGCACTTTCCTGTTCCCCAAGGCCTGCCACCAGAGGACACGAAGCAACTCCACCAGTGAGTGTCCTGCCCCGTGTTTTCAGGGACCGGGTGTGGCTGCCCCTGATGCTGGGATGGGGGTGAGGGGTGATGCTCCCAGGCCCCCGTGTGTGCCGTGTCCACACGGGCCGTTCTCCATCTGCATGGCCCGGTCAGCTCCTCCCCTGGGCGGGCTCCCTCACCTGTCTGTTATCACGACGGGGGCTGAGGTCGAAAGACCTCGTGGTTCTTGCTTGCTGCAAACAGAATTTTGCTACTACAAAGTCAGGAAAGTGTGAAGAATGCGGAAAGGCGGGAAGGAATTGAAATCACACCAAAGCGTAATGTTAGGGATAAACTATGTTCACATTGTCGGTGGTTTCCCTTCCATGCCTACGTGTGCCAATAGAAAACTCACACACACACCCCTATATATTATATATAGAACTTTGCCTCATGTCATTGGAAACTCTTGTAAGCACCGTTTTGAGTGGATACGTGGGATTTCATTGTGCGAATGTGTATAACCTAGTTAGCCGGCTCCCTAAACCGTTCCCGGTGTTCCACCAACCTGACCAAGCGCCGAGCCTGTGCGTGGGGTGGGTTTGAGTCTGCGGTGGCCTCAGAGGAACACAGAAGGCCGTGCACTGGCGCAGGGTTAGGAAGTCACACGCAGGAGCCCGGGGACTTGGTCTGGACCCTGCTTCCAGAACTAAAGATTTGGGTGATCCCGGGCCAGTCTCTTAATATCCTTGAGCCCCGTATTAGTCTGCTGTAGGATCCACCATCCTTAAATTAATAATTTTATATTTTTGGAGGGCTCTTTCTATCATAAATTTTTACTTTTTTTTTAGCATAGTTTCCTAGAAATGGGGTTTTGGGTCAAAAGATGGGTATAGTTTAAGGCTTTTGATCTGTACCGCCCGATATCAGTAGTGGATATTCGTTCAACAAAGTATATGGATACCTGCTTCTTCAATCATAGCTCACATTGAATTATAATTG
>CAUYPO010142009.1:0-14538 GCA_963574435.1 Cheirogaleus major | reverse complement strand
CTCCTCTACTCCTGGATATCCATTACCAAAACATGCTTAGGTATGTTCTGAGCAAAATGAAGTTTTACTAAGTAATCTTTTAAAGGAGTAAACCGCAATATACGTAACTGCAATATTTGTACCCCCATAATATGCTGAAATAAATAAATAAATGGAGTAAGCCATACAGCAAAGCCAAATTAAAATGGATTTTTAATTACTACTGCTTAAAATTATTCCCTTTCTTTTTTTTTTTTCTTTTATTTCATCATATAATGGGGGTACAAATATTGTTAGGGTTACATACATTGCCCCTACCACCCCTCCCCCCCCACATGTCAGAGCTTTAAGCGAGTCCAACCCCAGGTGGCCCAGGCAAGGCACACATTATGTAACTCTACACTTCCTCCCCCCTTAAAATTATTCCCTTTCTTATGACACACCTAAGAATAAATGATTCCCTTTCTTGTGACACACATAAGAGTAAAACTGGAAATGTCAATGTCACACAAAAGCCAAATAATGCCTGATATAATTTATTAAAAATTCAGAGGTACTGTGATAGAGAGAAAGAAACAAAGAGCTCTTCCTTGCAGAATTCCAAATAAGAAATGTAGACAGAATGATAGCATTTGAAAAATCACCATTTGACAACCACCGCAGTTTGAATGACAGGATCACATACTGTCTTTATTACTTGCTGCAAGCAAGAATTGTCAATGGATGTTCAAACAAGAGGGCAAAAAGTGTGGTAAGAAACAGGACATCTATATAGTCTCAAAAGTATCTCTTGAAAATAAATCTATTACTTACAAAGAAAAAAATAGTAATTTTACAGTGGAGAAATCTTACATATATCACCTTAACTAGTAACTAAAGTCCCATCACTAGTAATGGAACAAATAGACGCTATATGCCTCCTGACATAATCCTCCAAGAATCACTTTTGTGGAATTCCTGCCAAAAATGCATAACCTGAATCTAACTGTGAGGACACACTGGACAAACACAAATTGAGGGACATTCTACAAAATAACTGGCCTGTACTCTTCAAAAATTTCAAGGCCATAGAAAGACAAAGAAAGACTAAAGAACTGTTCAGATTAAAAGACAAAGAAAAGAAATGATAAATTCAATGTATGATCTTGGACTGCATCCTAGACCATAAACAATTCTTTTTCTTTTGCTATGAAGGACATTAATGGACAAATTGATAAAATCTATCTGTAGACAGGATTATATCCATGATCGTTTAGGAAATACACATTAAAGTATATAGACGTTAAAACATCATGTCATCCATACTCTCAAATAATTCATTTTAAAAAAAGAATACTGGCTTGGTGTGGTGGCTCACACCTATAATCCCAGCACACTGGGAGGCCCAGTGGGGAGGATCGCTTGAGGCCTGGAGCTCAAGATCAGCCTGGGCAACATAGTGAGATCCCACCTCTCCAAAAAAATTAGCCAGGCATGTTCCTGTAGTCACAGCTACTCAGGAGGCTGAGGAGGTAGGAGGATAGCTTGAACCCAGGAGTTCGAGGCTGAAGTGAGGTATGATTGAAACACTGCACTCCAGCCTAGGGGACAGAGTTCTGAGACCCATCTCTTAAAAAAGAAAGAAAGAAAAAAAGAAAAAGAATACTATATACTGTATGTGTGTAATATGTAGACAGAGAATGATAAAGTAAATGTGATAAATATCAACATTTGGGGAATTTCAGGAGATACACAAGAATTCTTTGTGCTATTTTTACAACTTATCTCTACATTTGGAATTATCTCACAATAAAAAGAAAAACAATAGACACACAATAAATGAAAACAAATAAAGGTAGTTAAGAAAAATTATTTTCCCTAACAATAATGCTGGGATCATCTTTACTATATTCTCATCAGATCATGAAATTTCTCTACACATGTGATACCAAAATATTCACCCTATCTTCTCACATATTCTAGTAAGTTAGTGGGACAAACCACTTTCAGACAATCTAAATTTTATTTTAAAAGGGCACTTAGATATCATTGCTCCTAATAATCCTTAATAACTAACATCAACAAATATGTGAAGTTCAGAATACAAGCCAAATACTTTAGCAAATGCTGAAAATACAAAATTAACACATTCTACTGTTAGGTCCATGATGATGAAGACCAAGTTTGTACTATTCATCATTATAACCCCACCTCTTAAGACAGTGCCTGGCACACAATAAACATTCAAATAACTGTTATACGCTGCAAAATGAAAGACAATCCATAGTACAGGAAAGAAATGTGTGTACAGATAATCATAGTATCAGTGGTTTTAACAAAGTGTCATGAGACAACAGATAAAGTTATTTTTGCTTGATAAATTCTAGACAGGCTTCAGAAATTTAATGATATCGAAGTTAAGTCTTGAAGGAAAAATAAGATTTCACTCATCTGATGGTAGTGGGTTATTAGAACTTGTTAACATTCATGTCACTAAAGTTGGTATTCAACTCCCCACTGCTAAACGTGACTGGCTTTAAGCCAAAACATGATTTCAACAAACATGGAAGCAGTGGGGTGGTGAGAGGAGGGTAGGGGGATTTATAGATAAAACAGTCTAAAGGCAAGAAAATACTCAGTATTTCTAAAGAATTTTTAAACACAGGCTTACCTATTGTTGCTGCAAGTTCTGGATCAAAAGTATCATCTGTGAACCTCAAGAGTAGGCTAAAAGAGATGTTAAAAAGACACATTAGGAATTTGACTTTTCTTCCTCATCATATGATAAATGTGTACATGATAGTTATATTTTGTCAGGAGTTATTAGATGCATATAAGAATATCTGATATGGGTCTGCTCCTATGAATACCGCCTCAGAGCAGGTATATACAGAGGAATTAAATTATTGGAAAGGCAATTAAAAAATCCCAAGAGCAAAGTAATTTACTAGCAAATATATTCCTCATGCTCCCCTACACAATTCCCCAAGGCAAAAGTGGTTTTATGGGTTGTTTTGTTTTGTTTTTAACTATACTGTTATGGCCTTCTGAGAAAATAGCAACATACCATGCTTTAATTGATATAGATAAAAGGGGGAAAAAAATAAAAAGTCTCTTGGAATGCAACAAACTAACTTTTTTTTAAAAAAATCTGAATTCAAGTAAAAATGGGAAGGTATGAAAGCCTAGCATTCTGTATCAAGTAGTATGACTACTGCCCAAGCAGGAAGAAAAGATATGGTAAAAAGAAGTAGAAAGATACAGGGCAACCAGAGGAGGTATATTCTGTCAAATGCTAGGTGGGGTGTAAAAATCCCAGGAAGCAACTGAGAGCTAGTGAAGACTTTTAAAGAAAGGAATGACAAAAAATGTTCTATGCTTTGAAAAGTTAATGCCAGCAAAAAATAAAAGGTAATCAACAGAAGACAACTGCCATGGTTATGGTGAGAGATAACGTAGGACTAAACCTAGGCAATGGTAAAGAAACTAGAAAGAAAGGGAGGAAAGCAAAAAACAGATTAGAAAGATGCTCTAAGATTGAACACCTCCCAGAATTATTTTACTTAATAATAAAATTTAAAAACTCCCAGAAGTGTCAGTTATTAGCTCTTCAAAAATAAATCTAAGCTTTTGCTAAAGCCCTAGATTTTAAAATTAATCAATCTTCCCTCATATTAATTCCTAAAGTAGAAGACTGTCCTATTGACCTGTTTGCATTAATAAAAATCAAAGAAACAGGTCAGATGTCTAAATTACAAAAAATTTTATGAATAATTCTATAGGTTGTGATTATTGTTGCTAGAGATAATTTCTGCCCACAGAATATATTGCAAAACATAATGACCTCCTGGAAGTTTCCAAATCCAATGTCATTAATTATACTTGATAGATTAACTCTCCCTTTCTTGGTTTTGTTTTCTTGTATTTACCATAAAACCAGCACTACAGAATCAAAGTAAAACAAGAGTCACATTCTAGATTTTTCTATTTAACATCATGATTATATTTACTTACTTCCAACATAAGTTAGGTGACAGCATTCATAAGACTCTAAAAGACTACTAAAAATTTTCTTCTCTCCCAACATACTCAGTTACCCATAATTTAAAAACAGAAAAGATACGCACACACACACAGGGTCACCACAGAAAACATTATTACAAAAACATAGGTTAACATAACCTTGTAGAGTAGTAATAATACCATAATAATAATACAAGTAATAATAATGGTGTTGGCTATTACATATTGTACATATCATAATGTGCCAAATACTGAGCCACAGGTTTTCTCCTAGAATTCCTAATCCTTACAACAGCCCTTGTCATTAGTGGTACTTTGTCAGGAAAGACAAGAAATTGGTATGGTGCAAATTAACAAATTTTAATATGGGCTCTGAGTATAAATCAGATCTTAGCCAGGGGTACACTGGTATTCTAAATTCTGTTCATGCATTTTTCTAGGCAGAATCCATTTCTCAATTAGACTTTGAAAGGAATCCACAACCCCCACCATTCTTACAATATTGTATATTTACACCTTCCTATTTTCAAAGTTCAAGAAGCAAAATACTTTCTATGCAGAGCTATAGATGGAAGGAGTAACTACCATCACATCATTTAGATAAGACCAGATTTATGATAAACAGAGCGTGATTATAACTAATCTGCATTTATTTGCAAATGAAATATACCGATAAGGAAGAGATGGTAAAAGGTGTCCCAGGGACAGCAATTTAGATAATAGAAGGTCTTTATAATTCCTTCCAGTGCTTGATACACTTTGCTACATCTTTAGCTCATCCGGCCTAGATACAGAATGAAAGAATCTTATGCATTTAACATTTGATAGGGTTTGATAGGTTTCCATTCCTTCCCTCACTTTTCAAATGAAGGCATACAGTGTTCAAGTATCACACACAAGGTCACACAAGCGGCAATCCCAGTTTCACAATCCTAATCTCCTTGCTACTATCATATACCCTTTACCCTCCAACACTATGAAATAAACTGGAAAGTAATTCATAATTTAGGTTGAACTATTCTTTTGTTGTGCAATAATTTCTCAACACCACAAGTGCTATCTCACTTTCACAAGCTCCAGCTCTGAAAAGAAACAGAAACAAACTACTGGTTAGAATAACCCTTTAAGATCATAATTATGACAAATGCTTTTGTACTAATTTGCCTTAAAAGGCATAGACTTACACTTTAATGGAGTCATTTATTCTCATCTTATCCACAAAGATAAGTGTTCAAGCCTGTTTTCCACAGCATATCACATAGGCCAATAATGTATATTTTGCTAGAAAAATAAGACAACTTTTTCCCTAAATGTAATCCTTTTTTGAAAGAGGTAAAGTGTTAAAATTTTGCAGTGTGCAGTTCATAATTAACCACTACATCTTGAAGAAAAAGTTTAAAGCAGATTAGGCCCAATAAGTTTGTTTGGGAGGAGTGAACTAGGAACATCAATAATCCACTTAACAGAACTGACTCTAAAAGGGGGACCTTGTTTATGTACTCCAGTTAACCTTCCAGAAAATACTAACACACCTGAATCTGTCATCCATACAATACATTTAGACAAAATATCAACCAACCATTTCATTGGGTTGAACCACATGACATGACAACCATCTTTGACTTCAAAAATAGCAATTTTATATGCATGAACTTAAGTGAGGACCATATCTCAAGGAAAAAAGCAGAAAAGAAAGATCATAAGGGTATGGAATCCCTACTGAGACAATGTCAACTATATTAACTAACTTTTTAACTCTAAAACACATATGCACAATAACAGATGGTGATCATGAAAATGATTTTATTCAGCTCTTTAACACGCACACACATACATCACAGTTTTGCTAATCCATAGTGTTTCATGAACCTATTCCTTGGGACTTGTAAATCCCTCACTCCAATATACACAGACTATGTTAAACAAGAAAAACTATGAAAATGTACCGTCAAACTTTAAAAATATGTACCGTCTCAACAGATTACATAATAAGCTTTCAAGTCCTTAAGTATCTAAAAAAGACTTTATGAAGTAATTTTAAAAGTTATTTGAAAGATACGTGTATCAGGAGGTATAGCTAAAATATGAAATTGCTTACAGCCTTTGAATGTTGTTGACATATCAAGACCGCCTAGAACATAACCTACTCATAATCAGATGACAAGAATGACTTCACCTGGAGAACTTTGTTCCAAGACCTGGATGAAATCACAACCCTCTAGCAACATCCACGTCTTACCTTATACTCAACTCTATTGTCAATACCATTTTGCCCAAGAGTCAAAAATGAAAAGGCACAATATTGAGTTGTACCTCCACATGATGTAGCAAAACAACAAATTTTATTTTCAAAACTGGTCCACAGCTTACACACTCACATCTTACACTAAAGTGAATTTTTCAAGCAGTCACAAGATCAAGGAGTTCTTTCACAGCCGACTAATAAAAAATAATAAAAGAAGTGACAATAAGCTGCGCCAAAATAGGCCAGGAATGTGACCTAATGCCTCACGAAACTTCCTGTGCAGAACATTACATATTTACAGAAAGCCCCACAGAAATACGAAAGTGATAAAGTTACCACTCCCAGCTCCCGGGGTGACAGGTGGCCTGGACCCTGAGGGGCTCGTGGCGAGGCCCAGACTCGGGCCCAAAGTCGCCCGCCACGCCCTGAGCTCCAACGCAGCAAACTGGCCGGCCGAGTGGCGGCCCTTGGAATTGTTTGGTTTTTTTTTCCCTTGGTGCGACAGGAGGGAAAGCGATCCAGGGAACTTGGGCCCGGCAGAGGCCGTGACCAGACAGGCCCGGGCGGGCGCGGGGAGCAGGAGCCGCGGAAGCGCGCGGTCCCGAGGCCGACGAGGGCGCGAGAGAAGCCGGCCCGAGCCCGGCCCGCGCCCGCCCGCCGCCGTTTACCGTTCCCGTCGCGGTCCAGGGGACAGCGGCCACGGAGGCAGAAAGAGCCCCGCCACCCTCGCCACGCCGCGCAAACCCGCCTGACCTGGACTTGCCCACCCCGCTCTCGCCGATGATGAGGATCTTCAGAGTGGTCAACACGTCCTCGTCCATCCTGCCGCTGCTCCGCTCCGAGCCCAGCTGGCCAACCCGGTCCGCCTCGCAACCCTTCAGCAAGGAGGGCCGCCGCGCATGCGCGCCGCTCCACGGCTGCCACCTTCCTTTCACACCGGGTGTTTAGGGTTGCCGAATCCCGGACGCCCCAGTTCCGCCGTGAGGTAGCTCTGCGTCTGCGCACGCCCAGAGTGCCCGGCGCCTTCCGGAGAGCGTGTTCTTCCCGTGCGCAAGCGCAGATGGGCAGGCGTGTGACTTCGTTGCCTTCTTCGTATCTCTAAGACTAGAGGACTGAATGGGGGAGTATAAAGCTGTTTATTTCAGCATCTGCGCATCACAGCTGCACTGCGGTGGGAAAAGCTTTGTGCTGAAGCCGATTATCTTAAATTTAGTCTAACTCCACCCTGTAACCGCCTTGTTGTACTATCTAGTCTTCAGAGCCTGTTTCCCCACCTCAGGGAGAGACATTAGGACTTCTTAGAATAATACTTGCTTCTTAGAATTGTTAGGAAGTTTAAATGAGTTAATTTATACAGACAGTTTGTTAACTAAAGTGCTCTATAAAAGTTGTGATCAGGTATTAACTTCTGCTTACCCTCTGTTAAATGGAAGAAGTCCCCTTCACATGTTAATTCATCTTGAAAGAGAGCTGTAAACATCAGGTAGATCAGGTGTATATAAACCTCTGGTGGCGCAACTTCAATTATTCTTGCTCATAGGAACTGCTACACCCCAGCTGTAGGAATTGTATGTATATACCTGTCTCCTTTCTCCTCTAAGTTGTAAGTCTTAGTAAAGGTAGCAAAACTCAGACATAATACCTAGCAAAGTGCCTGGTACATGGCAGGCACTCAATAAACAGTTCTCTCGTCTTGTTTCCTTATACTTGCAGCTAATATCATATACAATAAATACTTAATTAAAGAATACATGTAAATAAAATTTAGAATAAGTTAAGAAATTAATTTGTTAAATATCTGGAAAAACTCTTTACTTCATTCAGGTCTTTCCCCAAATATTGCCTTCTTAAGGAGGCCTTCCCTGTCTGCATTACTGAAATTTGCAAATCCCTCCCGAATTCCCTAGACCTCTTTGCATTATTTTTCTGCATAGCACTAACCACCCTCTGTTATACTATGTATTTTACTGCTTCATTTCTTCACTGTCTAATCTTCCCCAAAGAGAAAAGAAGTCTTGTGAGGGCAATGATTTTTTGTCTGTTTTGTTTACTGTAATGTCTTCAGGGTCTAGAGTACTTCCTGGCACATAATATGTGCTAAATAAATATCTGTTGAATTAACTGAATGAATGTTCTAGTCCATTCCTAACCTTGGAGAATTATATCAATGAGACAACTTTAATCTCATAAAGTAGTCCTTAAAATTTCATTGAAGTCTGTTCAGCTTACTTTTGGCTATGACATCAAGACCTTATTTGTGAGGTTCACAATATTGTCAAGCTCTGCTGCTATAGGGCAGTAATTCTAAAGTGTGGTCCCCAGATCCCTAGAGAAAACCTTTCAGAGAGTTTGCAATATCAAACTATTTTCATAGTTAAGATGTTATTTAATTTTTTCACACTTATTCTCTAATGACAGTACAATGGAGTTTTCCAGAGGCTGCATAATAAGTGATAGCAAAACCAATTGAAGTAAAACAGACTGATATGAGAATTCAGCTATTTTCTATTAAACCAGATATTAAAGAGATTTTCTAAAATTAAAAACATTGACACTCATTATTTTGTTTTAAAATAGTTATTTTCATAAACATTTATATTAACTAGTAATAGGTTTATTATTATTTTAAGTGCATTCATATATATGTTTTAAATTTTTCTCAGTTTTAATTTCTAGTAGGGTAAATATTAATAGAGGCTGCGTGCGGTGGCCAGTAATCCTAGCACTCTGGGAGGCCGAGGCGGGAGGATCACTCAAGGTCAGGAGTTGGAAACCAGCCTGAGCAAGAGCGAGACCCCATCTCTACTAAAAATAGAAAGAAATTAGCCAACTAAAAATATATAGAAAAAATTAGTTGGGCATGGTGGCACATGCCTGTAGTCCCAGCTACTCAGGAGGCTGAGGCAGAAGGATTGCTTGAGCCCAGGCGTTTGAGGTTGCTGTGAGCTAGGCTGATGCCACAGCACTCTAGCCCGGGCAACACAGTAAGACTCTGTCTCAAAAAAAAAAAAAAAAAAATAGATACAAACACAGACTCAAAAGCTCTTTCAGGTCCTCAATAATTTATAAGAGTAAACAATACTTTATACAAGCAAAAAGTTTAAGAACTGCAGCACTGTAATAGTCACACCAGGATAAATACAAAAACAAAAACCTCCTGATCAATAAAGCCAGGCCTATTGTTTGCAACATGTAACACTTTGGCAATACCATATTCTCTTGGATTTCCTCCTACCTCTTGGCCATTTTTCAGTTTTTTATATGATCATCTTCCTCATCTTTTAAACATTTTTGTCCTTGGGGTTTTAGCCTGATTTTATGTTCTTGCTCTGTAGACACTGTCCTCTCTTGGACTTATATGGCTTCTTCATCCCCACTTACTTTGATGAGTCCCAGAGTTATATCTCTGGCTGAGATCTCTCTCCTGATGTTCAGGCCAATACACCCACAACTGCCAAGACATCCCCACATGAGTATACCCAGGTGGAAGATGCCTAGCTAAACATGACTGACACTGAACTCATTATCTTCCCCTGTCTATGAGCTTTTTCTCCTGACTTCCTTCTTAATAAATGACATTAACACCCACTTAACTTCCTCTTCCTCATTCCCCACCTCCATTTAATTCTCACAGTTCTCTCCTTAAGCATGCCTGAAATTTATTAATTTTTCTCATTTCTACCACCACAACTATGGCTAGGTCATCAGCATCATCTGTTTATGGGATTACCACATCAGGTACCCAACTGGCCTTCCTGCCTCCACTCTCCTCTGCCCTTATATTGTGTTCTATACTGCAGCCAAAGTCGTATTCCTAACACGCAAATAGAATTGAGTCATCCTGCCTCCTCGAAGCCACCCATAGGCTCCTCACTGCCTTTACAAGTGTTCGTTATCTTATCATAAGGCCCAATTATCTTGCCAGCCTCTTGCTATCCTATGTCTTTGTTCCAGCCAAACTAAATTCCCTCTGTATTTCCAATGAGCCATGTTTTGCTTGTCACCAGGACCTTGCACTTGTTGTTTCTTCTGCCTGGAGTACTCTCCTGTTCCCCATCCCTATATCATACACACATGCTTTTGCTTGGATATCTCCTATTCATCCTTCCAGATTTTGGATCCCTGTCTCTGGGACAATTTCCCTGGCCTCCCACGTCGGCATTACATGTTCTTCTTAAGTGTTCTGCTAGTGCCCTGTGTTTCTAATGTGGAGTGTATCCCAAAGTATGTTTAATTTTCTGTTCCCTTACCAGAAGGTGTGCTTCTTGAAAGCAGAATTGAGTAGTGTCCTGTTCATGTTTCGTCTCCGGCATCTAATATAATGCCTAGCCTGGAGTAGCTGCTCAAAAAATAATTGTTGATATGAAAACTCCAAGTCAACCTCAGGAATTTGGACCAATGTAGTCTGCTTGTTTTATTTGTTGTTTATATAGGTTGTGATGCCTCTTAAATCTCTATCTTGAATGTTAGGGCCAAAAAAATAAAAATTTAAAAACCTCGATAACTTTTGTGCACACCCGTTAATTATCAAGTATCTCTAGAAAGAAAGTAGGCATTCCTGCACAGATAAGGGAAGTAGTACTTTACATGTTAAATGAGTGATATGGACAATAAAAGCTCCAAAAGTGCAGATAAGAGTAATTGGTCACTGAAGCTTAGGGCAGCCAGAAAAGACTTCATGAAGGCAGGAGGACCTGAAAGATGGGTACAGTTCAGATAAGCACGGTGGGAAGGGCTTGCACGCTCGACGTGGAAGTGAACATGGCGTGAGAGAACCCACCTAGCAGCCATGGGACCTGTGTGCTGGCAACTGATAGGAAACACGCAGTGGAAGGAGACCTGGGGACAACTCTGACTGCTAACCTAAGGAGTTTTAAGGATAACGGAGCACCAAAGGTTTTCAGGCACCAGGTGACACATAAGCTATGATCTTTTAGATGGATAAATCTGGCTACATATGGGAAGTATTAGGGAAAAGGCAGGAAAAAAGCATAGGGAATTCACAGGAAAGGGTGGAAGTCTCCCATGCGGTGGCAGCAGGGGGCCGGCAATAAAGGGATGTATACAAAAGACACAGAATAATTGTCCCACACTCAGTGAAGGAAAGGGAGGGAAAAAATAGCAAGCATTTCTTCAATGTTTCAAGCCCTAGTGCCACCAATCAAAAAAAAAAACTCAAGACAGAACAGGGAATTTGGTTTCGGTCATATTGAATTTTATGCAAAGTTGAGCCTTGGAGGCAAATCTTTCAGAACTCTCTTAGAGCTGTGGTTCTAAAAGTCAGATAGCAAGACACCGAAAAAGAAGTATCAGGGAGCCGGGCGTGGTGGCTCACGCCTGTAATCCTAGCACTCTGGGAGGCTGAGGCGGGAGGATCGCTCAAGGTCAGGAGTTCAAAACCAGCCTGAGCAAGACCCCATCTCTACTAAAATAGAAAGAAATTAATTGGCCAACTAAAATATAGGAAAAAAATGAGCCCGGCATGGTGGCGCATGCCTGTAGTCCCAGCTACTCGGGAGGCTGAGGCAGGAGGATCGTTTGAGCCCAGGAGATTGAGGTTGCTGTGAGCTAGGCTGACGCCACGGCACTCACTCTAGTCTGGGCAACAAAGTGAGACTCTGTCTCAAAAAAAATAAATAAATAAATAAATAAAATCCTGAGCAGGCAGAGGCTCTTGGCATGCCACTAGAGACTTCACCCAGGCTGGCAAGGGTCTCTCTGTGCAAGAACCAGCGTGCATTCAAACAATCATGGACCCGTCTAATGATGCTATCGGGCCGGCCTGTGCTTCCAGAACCGGTACGGGTGCAGAGTGGTGGCCATCCATGAAAAGGGGGCAGAGGACCAAAGCTGAGGCTGCCTCCCTTCTTCCTGGCTGCAAGTCTACCCCGGGGTTCTGTGACTGACCTGTCTTCCTCCCGCCCATTCAGATGACAATTATCAGGGTCTTGGGGGTAAGAAAGGCCCCCAAGCTGAACCCAGATAATCCTCCCAGCTTTGTGAAGCAACTGGAAGTTTTCCCACTTCCAGGGGAAATAAGAGACTTTGTGGTTTATTGGCCAAGTTCCGGGGTAGAGGCCAACGACGGCCTTTGTCTGAGGAGCCCAGAGAAGACTTATTCCAGGGCTCTGAAAAACAACAGCGAAGCCGGTTTTCCAGGGGGGCATTCCCGTTTCTTGGGAGACTTTTCTCCGGGAGTCTCAGGATTTGCCTTTTCACAATTTCTTTTCATTCGTCCTGCTCCCCGCCCCCATCCCCTGGAAACGGCCTCCACTCATCAGACAGTAATGAGCAGGGAGAGACAGGGTCTGTCTCTTTAGAAAACTTGGCAATTAAATTTCCCTTAATGAAGTTCTTTACTTGCTCCCAGCGATATCATTTCTGTCGTGGACTTGGGTGAATTCTTTGTTTTATTCCTTTAAAAATAGCAGCGGAAGATACTGTTTTCTAGAAGACTACCTTAATATTTTTACAGGCCTTCACCGATGTGTGCATGTATTTTTCTCTCCTTGATAGCTATTCCAGAACTCGCTTTACATGCCTCCTGGGTGGCAGGCGCTGAGCACGAGAATTCAGGAATGAATAAAGCAAGGCCTCTCTGCGCTCAATGAGCTCACAGGGAGAAAAGACACGCAAACAACCTCGCTGTGACAGCAGCGTGTCCAGGGGAGGGGCGAGACAAAAACAGAAATAATGAACATTTCCGCAGTGTTGGAGTTTACTTTTTGCACTCCCCACCTCGTTTGACCCTGACAGCCGCTACCCCTTAAGGCAGATAGCACCCTCGCCTCACAGATGAGGCAGCTATGACCCATGATGGAGATGCGATTTGCTCAAAAGAAAAGATGAGAGATGGAAAGTCAGGTCTCATGACTCCAAATCCCGGATTCTGGCCACGGCACCACCGTGATGGCCCGTGATTTAAACCCAATAGATTAAAAGGTTAGGTTTGACTTTTCCACCTCTGTATCCGTCTTTCAGAATGTCGAGCGGGTATGGAAAAACACTTTCCTCACTACACAGGGGAACCATCCAGGATGGGACCGAATTTCATTTCAGCAGCTGTTCTTGCAATATGCGGTGAGCGCCACGGCAAGCTAAGCACGACTCTGACGTCTCTCACAAGTGTCTTCATTCCCTCCTTCCTTTTACAGCTTAGCCCGTGCCTGAGCATCAAAAAAGTCTTTACTTATTGTCAGCTTTGTGGCTTTTAAAAAAAAAAAAAAATAGAAAAGTAGCCCATGCTCACTTTTTAGGAGTCAATCAACACTGCGGAGACTTACGAAGATAAGTAAGTCTCCTTTCTGCTGGTCTCTGTCCCCACCCTCCTGCCCACATCCTCATCCCCAAGGGTATAAACATCATTTCCAGGCCAGGCGCGGTGGCTCATGCCTGTAATCCTAGCACTCTGGGAGGCCGAGGCAGGAGGATCACTCAAGGTCAGGAGTTCGAGACCAGCCTGAGCAAGAGCGAGACCTCGTCTCTACTAAAAATAGAAAGAAATTAATTGGCCAACTAAAAATATATAGAAAAAATTAGCCGGGCATGGTGGCACATGCTTGTAGTCCCAGCTACTCGGGAGGCTAAGGCAGGAGGATCGCTTGAGGCCAGGAGTTTGAGGTTGCTGTGAGCTAGGCTGATGCCACGGCACTCTAGACCGGGCAACAGAGGAAGACTCTGTCTCAAAAAATAAAATAAAATAAAACAAACAAATATCATTTCCTATCGGTAAGAACCATCAAGCTCTTTTTATAACACACCCAAATATTCAAAGACACACTCCTCGTTATTTTTTTTAAATGCAATTATAATACGTGCACACACTCGGGGTGCTTCTTCCCCCGCTCACTCAGCAGTAGTCTGCTTGATTATTAAATGTTCTCTTGCCTTCAAAAAAAAAAGACACACAGCCAAGCCAATGAGTTTACTGCAGTCCAGGGCCAAATGCTCCAAGCTCACGAAACCCAAGGCACTTGTACCATGCAGGGGCCTGGGGCCCACTCCAACAGGCCTGGGGCAAGATCCCAGAATCCAAACCCGACATGAGTTCCTCCCAGGCGGTTCTGATGCAGGTGGTCTCAGAACCACACTGGGAGAAACGCCACAGGAGGGGAAAAAAGCACCATGCCTGTCCGCTACTTACTAGAACTTTCTTTTCCCGGCTACCCACGCTGGCAACCCCACCTCCACTGGCGTCTTTACCGGGGTCTTACCTGGCCGAACTTCCAGCCAGGTGCGCTTACAAACGGCTCCCCCTGCAGGCTCAGGGTCGCCATCTGCGACTCCGAGTGCTGGCCTCACACACACCGGCT
>CAUYPO010142005.1:0-21440 GCA_963574435.1 Cheirogaleus major | reverse complement strand
GTCCCTCAGACCGTTGGAGGACCAGACTATAGCTTAAAAAAAAAAAACTATGAACAAATTCCTATGCACACTGCACATATCTTATTTTGAAGTAAAAAAACAAAACGGGCAAAAACACCCGGCGGGCCAGATAAATGTCCTTGGCTGGCCTGCGGGCCGTAGTTTGAGGACGCCTGTAGAGCTTGGACTGTCTCCTGAAGGGGGCACTTTTCAGCTCAAGCCTCACCTGTGGAATTAGTATGCAGTTAGGAAGAGTTGAAGGGTTTTGCAGGAGTCTCTAGCTCCACCTTAATCCATTCATTTCCTTTATAGAAAACTTCAGAAATTACATGAAATTATTATCTACCCATGATCCATTCTAATGTATTTTAAATGGACTATTTATCTCTTATCACTGAAGTATGTGATCTTTATATATTCTGGGTACAAGTCCCTTATCAGATATATATGATTTACAAATGTGTTCTCCCATTCTGTGGGTTATTTTTTTCACTTCCTTAGTTATTTATTTGGTGACAGGGCCTCACTTTGTTGCCCAGGCTAGAGTACAGTAGCGTTATCACAGCTCACTGCAACCTCAAACTCCTGGGCTCAACCTCCCAAGTAATGAGGACTACAGGTGCATGCCACCACACCCTGCTAATTTTTTTTTATTTTTTTTAGAGACAAGGTCTTGCTGTGTTGCCCAGGCTGGTCTCAAACTCCTGGGCTCAACCTCCCAAGTAATGGGGACTACAGATGCATGCCACTACGCCCCGCTAATTTTTTTATTTTTTGTAGAGACAAGGTCTTGCTGTGTTGCCCAGGCTGGTCTCAAACTCCTGGGCTCAAGTGATCCTCCTACCTGTGCCTCCCTGTGCTGGGATTACATGTGTGAGCCACCACGCCCAGCCTACTTGGTCATTTAATAGGCTTCTGCTGGCTGCTGTGTTGAGAACAGACTGGAGTGAGGGAAGTAGTGAGGAGACAGGTTAGGAGGTGACACGGTAGCCCAGGCTCCACCCAGGTGGTAATGAAGTGAAAGGATGTTGGAATCTGTAAATAGCTGTTATGTTTTTCCTCATTTGTTTTAATCTTCTTTATTGAGTTTTCTAGATATATTTTGAAGTTAACCTTGAAGTTAACCAGTAAGATTTCCTGGTGGAAGTACAGTGGACTGCCTTGAGTGGAAGCCCATGAGTTGAGTTGGGCGTGCTGTGTTGAGAGCCTCTGAGACACCAGGGGCAATTGTGGCCCAGGAGAGGGAGTGGGTGGAAGTGTCAGCTGGGGAGTCACAGGGATAGGGATAGAGTGCAGCCATGGGCCCACAGGTCTCCAGATGATGGGTCCAGCTGGAGAAGAGGGCCCAGGACTGGGCATGGGGCCTCCTGCAGTGAGACACCCAGGAGCAGGGAAGAAGGCCTTAGCCCATTGGCAAGTGAGGAAGGCTGATAGAGAAGACAGAGTGGTCCAGGTTGATAATAGGCAGGGGATGGTCTGATCTACTGTGAGGACAGGAAAGCAGGTGGGGAGCTGCCACTGGGCTCAGTGTTGAGGTCTTTGGTGATCTGAAGACCAGATTTGGAGGTGGGTGGATAAAAGCATGATTAGAGTGGGTTTAGAGAAAATGGGACAGAAGCAGTTAAAGGCAGCAGGGACAGATGCCTCCTTACTGGATGTTTGCTGCAAAGGAGCATAGAAGTTCTTTGTTCACAAATTTTGTAAGATGCAAGAAATGATAGCCAGTGTCATGCTGCTGGGACTGACCTGAAGGAGGGAAGAAATGGCAGCATGGAGAGACCTGCATGTCAACAGGGGCAGGCAGGTTGAAGAGGAGTGTGTGGTGGTCCCTGAGCCTCTGTGGAGGTTCTCTTCTGATGCTTTTCTCAGAGGAGAAGGAAACAGGTTCTTAGATGATGATGAGGATGCGGAAGAGGGAGGAGATGCTGGAGACTACAGACAGAGAAGGTGTGACATGGGCTGGGTAGGCTGTTAGGTGGCCAGGTGGGCCCCAGGCCACGTGCTGATATGGGGACCGGAGGGGAGGCTGGTCAGTGTGTTTTCCTCAGGGTGTGTTGAGCTGCCTCTGAGGACTGTGGGAGCACTGGGTTACCCATAGGAATTGGTTTGCTAAGTAAGTGTGGGCCCGGGATTTGAGATATCATGGGAGTGAGGCTGTTATCCCTCATTAGAAAGAAAGAATCTGAGGCCCGGAGGCAGGTGATATGAGGAAGAGCTGGGGAGAGGGAGGGATTTCACTCGCAGAGCTTGTTGGTGAGGGAGACAGCCTGATCGGTTTGACACAGTGAACGTGTGTGCAGGGTGTGTGCATGGTGATCCAGGAGTCAGTGTTGAGGGCAGGACCCCATATTTGGGCTGCATGCGTCCTGAAGGGGGCACTGAGAGGGTGATATACATGTGGATGGGCCAATGTCACCCCAGGGGCCTCTCTGGGGTCTTTCTGCAGGGACAACGGTGTCCCTCAGAGGAGTGGAGAATCCTGCTCCAGTGATGGTGCTGGCAAGAAGAGCCACAGGATCTTGGACTCCAGGCAAATTGTCCACTCTGTGAGTGTGAATGGGAGGGGACTTTCAGCACTGCTGTAGCTAGAAACACAGGAGCACTGGTTGAATGTGGAACCTGAAATGCAGTTGGTGCTCCACTCGGAAGCCAGTGCAATCTCAGTGTTTCACAAAAAGGAACTGAATCATGACACATCCACACAATGGGACACTGTGCTCTGAAGGTTAAGTTGGCTGTGTCTGTGTGGCTAAATGTAAAGTGATAGAAGAAAAATACAAAAAAAAAAAAAAAAGAAAGAAAGAAAGAAAAAAGAGAAACATATCAGTTCTCAGTATTTGTAGTAGGACCTATTTTTTGTAAATTGAAAAGAAGAATATGTAGTTCTTCATTTGCTGACATATACATAGAATTTTTTCTGAAAGTAAACATGAGACAGTTAACAGTATCTTTGTTGGGTTCCTCAGACATGTTGTAACTTTTATTTTTTTTAAATGATGTCTGAAGACTTACCTGCTCTGTGAGGTGATGGGCTGTTTCTATTTTCTTCTTTTTCTTTCCAAGTGAATGAACTCTAAGAGATATGTGAATTACTGAGAATGGGAGTGGGACAGGAAAGGGAAGAACTGCCCTTCAGCGGAGGCCTGGGAATGCCAGGTATGGCAGCACTTGAGTGAGAAGGTGAAGGGCCTGGGACTGGCCTGCCATTGGGACCAGTGGAAGTGCCAACGAGTTAGGTGCTGTTTAGAGGCTGCTTGTCAGACTTGGTGGTGATGTGCATGTTTCTAATCTAGCTGAGGTTTGCTGAGGCCTGTACTGGGCGTGGCAGGTGAGTTACAGGGCTGGCAAGACCTAGAGCTGAGATGACAGAGCCCAGTTTCTGTGCTTGAATGAGAGGGCATTTCGCTGTGGAGATCAGAGTCTGCTGTGGACAGTGCTCCATGTCCCTGTCTCACCACATTAAGTTCCTGTTGGCCTTGGGGCTCTGGGCATTCTGGCTCTGTCCAGTTGCTGGTTCTCATATCAGACAGTGTGTCATTTTCCAATTCAAATAGTATCATGTTGCTCCCTTGCTTAAAATTCTTAATGGCTTTTGTACTAAGGACAAAATTAAAATTAAAAATCTTCTTGTGTTCTCTGAGTCTTCCGAGTCCTGCGATCAGACTGGGGGCCTCCTCATTCTTCTCCCTGGAGTGGCTGATCCTTTAGTCCCTCAGTCCCCTGAAGACATCTCCCTTTTTAAGGGGGCTGGCTTCTTTCTCCTCTTTGAGGTCTTGGCTTAGAGAAGAGGTCTTATCTCACGTAATTTACTGTAGATCTTTCCTGCTTTTCTTCCTCATAGAACTTTATTCTTTAATAGAAGTTACCAGAATTTATAGTTATATGTTTACGTTTTACTTGTTTCTTGTTTTTCTCCTTTACAGTATAAGGGCAGGGACCATGTCAGCTGACCATGTCAGCTTTGTTCATTGTCTGCCCAGGGCCTGGTATAATAATGACATATAAGCACAAAATAGATAATTTTTGAATGAATGTATAAATAGAAAAAGTAAATAGAATTAATGAGCTCTATAAGAAATGCAAGAGATACCACCAGCTACTGCTATGCATAATTAAAAGTTATTTGAATGATGGAAGTAAGTGTTAAATAGCAGTTCAGAGGTGAGGGGCCCATATGGGGTGGGTGACCCCTAAGTACCATGTCTTTGAAAGAGAGACAAGGAGAGAGTGCACTGAGTAACAAGTGTCCAGGTCGGGGTGGACCTGGCAAGTGTGAGGCATGACTCCAGGCAGCTGGCAAAATGGTTTCATTGGAGCAGAGCAGGAATGGGAAGCACGGTCATGAAGTGGGTGTGTTCCAGAGCCTGCTGTGCCACCTGTGGCTGCTGGGCACTGAAGCTGGGCTCGCAAGACTGGGGTGTTAAGTGTTATTTAATTTTAATTAATTTAAGTAGCCACAGTGACAAGTGACTATTAAACAGTATAGTTCCAGAAGTTACTGGTATAAGAATTGTTCCTGTATTTTGAGGGGCACCATTGACTATTTATCATGATGAAAGTGAGGTGATCTTGGCTGGTCTTTTGGGAGATTCTTGAATATGGTAGTAGCAGTGAGATGGGTTTGGGTGAGGGAAGGCCAAAAGCATGGTAAGTCTTCTGTTATTTAACCAGAGGCCAGCAAAAGGGAATTAGGTCTTGAATGTGCAAGAGTCCTTTGAGGCTTGTGGGGACAGGTGGCTGCAGAGCTGATGCTGAGGTGCCCATGACAGGATGGCCAGTGGTGGGGACCTGGGTCCCGGAGGAGACCCAGGAGCACCTACACCTTTGAGCCTGGGGGCAGTGCAGTGTGCTGTGGACAGAAATCGATGCATGGTACAAGTGAGTGCGGTGGTTGAGAAAAGTTATCTGGGGAGAAGAGTACCATTGAGATACATGTGAGGCAACACCATCTAGGGAATGTCCACCCTGCATTCATAAAGTGAGGTGAACCTGGCATTTGGGAGCGAGGTGGTCAGGATAGAGATTTGGGACTTAGCTACAGAGATTACAGTGGAAACTAGGAACAGAATGAAAAGTTAAGAGGGTAGAGTATAGAGGAAAAAGAGCCTTAGGGCTCTTGAAGGGGGCATGAACAAGTGGAACCCTTGAGGCAGCCAGGGGAGGGGGCTGAGGAAATTAATGGTTAGCTCAGTTTGGGAGGGAGCATGGGCCAGAGAGTATGGCGGCATGGTGGGGCGCCAGGGCCAGAGGATTTGGCAAAAGGTTGTTTGGAATACTCTGATCTCTTTGTTTACCCTCATGAGCTATTCTAGAAAATGTCCTATAGTTATGCTTAAACTTGGAATGTACACTTAGTGAGAACACTTGCCTCTCTGCTCTTGGGTGAGAGGGCCAGTGTGATTGAAAAGGGAGCACTCCTCAGCCTCAGAGATGTCTTGTGATCAAGACAGGATTCAGCGGAAATATAAGGTTGAACTGAAACTTCAGTTTTTGTAGGTCAAAAACTGTTGAAAATGGCAACTTCATATGATTATATCTGATTGTATAAAGCAGCATTCTACAAATGAACAGATTCCCAGCATATGTAGGAAGTTAGCATATGTTTTCCTCAATGCCTTCGCTGTGTAAACGAGAAGTTGATAGTACTTTCATTGCTCCGGCAGCATGGAGCTATTTGTGTAGCTGTCTGCCATTTTGAGTGTAATAATTGTGTCCTTTATAAATGCACACATTATTAATTACTGTTTGTGTTGGGTTCCATGGGAAGCAGACTCTGAGATGGAGATTTGTATTTAGGAAGTTTACTGGGGAGTGCTTTTGGGATCATACCTGTGGATAGAGAGAAGGGAGCAGGACTGGATAGGACAGTGGAGCTGATGCCCTGTCACTGCTGTGCCATCCCATCATGAACCTAGTATACCTTACCATGAATCTAGTCCTTTGAAATGTCTTTCATCAGTACTTTGAAGTACTTAGTGTACATATTTTGCCAAATTTATCCCTAATATTGATTAAATACTAATATTTACCCCAACATTAAACATTAATATTTAATGTTTTTGATTTTTTTACATATATAGTCATTTTGTCTGTGAATAAAGATAGTTTTATTTATTTTCCAATCCTATGTGTTTTCTTTTTCTTGCCTTATTGCACAGCTAGGACCTCCAGTAAAGTATCATACAAAAGTGGTGAGGAAAAAGCATTCAGTTTTTCCCTGTTTAGTGTGACACAGTCATACCTTGGTATCTGAGGGGCACTGCTTCCAGGACCCCCTCAGATACCAAAATCCATGGGTGCTTAAGTCCCTATATATTAATAAAATGATGCAGTATTTGCATGTAACCTGTGCATATCCTCCTATATGTTTCAAATCATCTCTAGATTACTCATACCTAATACAATATAAATGCTGTGTATATAGTTATACTGTATTTTAAAATTTGTATTAGTTTTTATTGTTACATCATTATTTTTTATTGTTTTTTCGCAAATATTTCAGTCTGTGTTTGGTTAAACTCATGGATATGGAGGGCTGACTGTACATAGCTATAGGTTTTATACATATACCCTTTATCAGGTTGAGGACATTTCCTTCTATTCTTTGCTTAGGGTTTTTATTAAGAATGGCCTGGCCCTGTGGTTCATGCCTGGAATCCCATTACTTTGGGGCACTGAGGCAGGAGGATCACTTGAGCCCAGGAGTTTGAGACCAGCCTGGGCAACATAGCCAGACCTTGTCTCTATAAAAAATTAAAAACTATCCAGGCATGGTGGCACACACCTGTAGTCCTAGCCACCTAGCTACTTGGAAGGCCAAGGTAGGAAAATCGCTTGAGTCCAGGAGTTCAAAGCTTCTGTGAGGTATGATGATGCCACTGCACTCCAGCCTGAGTGACAGAGCGAGACGCTGTCTCCAAAAAAAAAAAAAAAGAATGAATGGTGGATTTTGTCAACTGCTTTTTCTGCCTCTATTGTGAAGATCATCCACTTTTCTTTTTTACTCTGTTAATATGGTGAATTTCACTGATTGGGTTTTGAATGTTAAACCTTGTAATCCAGGGATAAGCTCTACTTGGGTATGATGTGTTATCCTTTATTGCTGTATTTAATTGACTAAAATTTTTAAATTTTAAGGATGTTTGTATCAAAAGTGATAAAGGATACTGATCTATAGTTTTTTTGGTAATATCTTTGTCTGGTTTTGAGAGCAGTATAATATTGGCTTTATAAAACGAGTGGAGAAATGTTTCTTCCAGAAAGAAGTGGAATAATTTGTACAGAATTGTTATTTTTCTTTCATTCTTTCTTGTTTTTTCTTTTTGAGACAGAGTATTCGTTTGTCACCCAGGCTGGGGTGCAGTGGCATGATCATAGCTCACTGTAGCCTCCGAACTCCTGGGTTCAAGCAATCTCCCTGCCTCAGCCTCCTAAGTAGCTGGGACTATAGGTGCCACCATGCCTGGCTAGTTTTTCTTATTTTTTGTAGAGGTGGGTCTCACTGTGTTGCCCAGGCTAGTCTCAAACTCCTGACCTCAAGCAATCCTCTTGCCTCAGTCTCCCAAAATGCTGGGATAACCAGGCGTGAGCCACCATGCCCAGCCCATTTTTCTTAAATATTTAGTGGAATTCACTAGTGAAAATCATCTTGGCCTGGAGTTTTCTTTGTGGGATGGTTTTTACCTACAAATTTGATTTTCTAAATAGATAACATTGTCTATTCAAGTTACCTATTTCTTCATGAGTAATCTTCGGTAATTTGTGTTCAAAGAATTTTTCCATTTCATCTAATTTTTAATTCATTTTATAAATGTCAGTTAAAGTGGATTGGTAGACAGTGCCAGTCTTACATATCCTTAGACTAACTTTTGAATTTGTCTCTTACTCCTTTCACTTTTATACTGTGTTTCCCACATGTTTTGAAGCTCTGTTATTAGATGTATACATATTTAGGATTGTCACATATTCTTGATGAATTGACCCTCTTAATCATGTCAAGAAATTTTAAAATGAGAAAAAAATGTTTATTTTCATTCTTATTTGCCATTTCTGGTACTTTATAGCATTTTGCATATTTAGGTTTTTATCTGGTATTATCTTTCTACGTGAAGAAATTTATTTAATATTAATATTTCTTTTAGTATAGATCCGTTGGCAACTAATTCTCTTACTTTTGTTTCTCCGGAAGAAAAGAATCTTTATTTTTGGCTTCATTTTTGAAGGCTATTTTAACTGAACATGGAATTCTAGATTGATAGTTTTCTTTTATTTAGCATTTTAAAGATGCTATTCATTTTTTCCTGTTGTGCATTGCTTCTGATCAGAAGTCTGCTTCTGATGAGAAGTATTATCTCACTGGTTTTTAGCAGCTTTTACGGTTTTTTCTTGCTTGGGATTCATCAGGCTTCTCACACCTATAGTTTTCATCAGATTTGAAAAAATTTTGACCAGTATTTTTTCAACTACTTTTATCACCCTCTCCCTTTATTTCGGGAAGGGATATTCCAGTTATTTATATATATATGTATATAAATCCATACACACATGTTAGGTTGCTTAGTATCGTCCCGTAGGTCCCTGAGCTCCATTCATTTTTCTGGTCCTTTTCCTCTGTGCTGCAGTTTGGATAGTTTCATTTACTGTCTTCAGATTCACTGCTCTTTTTCTTACAGTGTTTCAGTCACTTCCAGTGACTGACTTTTCTCAGCTCAGAGTTGCCCCACCTGGGACCCTGTCCTTGGCCATGGTCTGTAGAGCCTCCAGACAGCAGCCAGGAGCTCACTTGTCCATCCCCCCTATCCTGGGGATTTACCACAGTCCTGTGCTGCCTGTTGTTCAGTGTCTGACACTCGTTTTTTCACATATTTGTACAATTGCTAGTCTTTACAGAAGGAGGACAAGTCCAGTCTCAGTCCTGACTGGAGCTCTGGCACTCTACCCAGCATAAAGGTGGCTGTTACAGAGGGGGTCAAGTGTCAGGATTTCCAGGCTTGTGGGATGGTCAGTATTTGTGGGGATTTCCAGTGCAGGCAAATGTCTCACGTTGGGGTGGTGGAGGAGCTTGTGCTTCCCTTGAAGGGGCCTCCTTTCCCTTCATTTCAGCAACACATTCCTGAGCAGGTAGCTGTCAGGCATGGTGTTGTGTGTGTTTAGGACTGTTCCTTTTACTATTTGTAATTTCTGTGGTTTCCTATTAATGTTTTTTGCCTTGATTTCTATTTTTGTCTGTCAGCGGTTTTCTACTTTAGCTACACATTAAAATCACCTTGAAAACTTAAGAAACTGGACCCTACCCTCAGCTACTTTAAAAAAATTAATTTATTAATTTGGTTCCTTTTTTTTCTTTTTTCTTTACTTTTTTTTTTTTTTTTAAGAGACCAGTTCTCGCTCTGTTGCCCAGGCTGGAGTGCAGTGGTGAGATCGTAGCTTGCCTAGCCTTGAACTCCTGGCCTCAAGAAATCCTCATGCCTCAGCCTCCCAAAGTGCTGGGATTACAGCTCAGCTACTTTTAAAAACTAATTTTTTAGAGTTTCCCAGGTGATTTAATGTGCAGCCAGGATTGAGAATTGCTCTTTTATGTTCATATTCTACATTTGCCTCATTTCTATGATAGCCATTCACTGACTGTCCTTCCTAGGTAGTCTCTATTATTATTGTGGAGTGAAGCTTGTTCTACCTTTTAGTATAAAAAACCTTTTAAACAATCAGTAACTGAGTTTACCAATATCTTCTATTTTCACTGCTTAGCATTGTTTCCCTGCAGGCTATTTTCTTTCTGAAATGAATCCTTTAATAGTTTTTATAGTGAGGGTCTGTGAGTGCTGAAATCTGATACAACCTCAACTGTTATTTCTTTGTAAGGGATGGCTCCAGTTACTGTTGCTGTGTAACAAATTGCCTCAAAATTTAGGGGCCTGGAACAATTGTGTATTATCATCTCTTATGGTTTCTGTGGATCAGAAATTCAGGAGCAGCTGGTCATGGCATCTCCTGAGGCTGCAGTCAAGATGGGATTTTGGGATGGGTCACTTCTCTCGCATGTGCAGTGCTTGGGCTGGGGAGGCTGTAGCAGCTGGAGGCCCAGAGGAGCATCTGGGGGCCAGAGGAGCTGCTGGTGCTCACCGTCTCCTTGTGGACATTCCAGCATGGTGCCCTCAGGTTCATCTGTACCACCTTTTCCAGCCTGGCCTCTGAGGTCAAAAGTCACTTCTCTCACATTGTGTTTACCAAGCTTGAGTTGTTAAGGCCGGCCATGTTCAAGAAAGGGGAATTTACAGAAATAATGTCCAGGAATTAGAACCATCACAGTGTTTTGTCTCTGGTTGTTTTTAGGACATTAAGTCATTTATGGCAGTGAGTCTAGATATGGACTTGTTTTTAAATACCCTAACCTGGTTCGTGGGTTGTACTTTTGCTCTGGAACATTGTTCTCAGCTGTTCCTTCTGTTTTCTTCTCGTGGGGTACCCTTGGACATGTGCACAGCTTCCAGCCCACCCTCCCTGGCATGGCATCTTGCTTTTATTTCTCTGTGCATCCTACATGAATTTCCAGTACTATCCTCCTGTTAGTTCCTTAGTCTTTGGAGTAGTCATTCTTGGCCTCATCCACCAAAGTTCCTAACTTGACACAGTTTCTTTCTTTCTTTTTTTTTTAGAGACAAGGTCTTGCTCTGTTACCTAGGCAGGCTAGAGTGCCATGTTGCCATCAAAGCTCACGGTAACCTCAAGTACCTGGGCTTAAGTGATCCTCCTGTCTCAGCCTCCCGAGTAGTTGGTGCTTGGCTAATTTTTTAAACTTTTTGTTGAGATGGACTCTCTGTATGTTGCTTAGGCTGGTCTTGAACATCTGGCCTCAAGCGATTCTTCTGCCCTGGCCTCCCAAAGTGTCAGGACTACTGGCGTGAACCACCATGGCCATGACATGGTTTCATGTTGTTTTCAGATTATTGTTTTGTTTTCATTTTTATCAGAAATACTCAGAGTCCATTTTCATGTGAGGACAACACAGTGCACAGGGCAGCTTCAGGGCAGCATGGGCAACTATTGACCATGGAGGGCCTTTTTCTTATAGGAACACCCTTGTTTCAGTGGACATTGTGAGCACAGTGCTCAAGCCCATGGCACCTGTGGGACATTGCTGGGGGCTCTGCAGCAGCAAGAATGAGGACAGAGGACAGTGTTTGGTATGCTACCACCCCAGACATGGCAGTCATGGGGATTTAACATAAGGACAGACTGTATGTCCCTCTCCTGCCTATAGTGATACATATCCTTGAGTTTTAAGAAGGATCAGAGATCAGAGCAAATGCTCCCAAACTGTGCTCCAGCAAAGAGGGAAACAGATGGAAAATGCTGTCCAGAGGGCGGTGGAGTGTTCTGAGCACATCCAGTCCTGGTGCCGTGTCTGCGGTGACCATGACACATGGGGGCCCAGGGCCTTGTTTCCTCCCACATGGTGTTGGGGCCATGGCCACCTCCAGACTCTGGGCTCAGGGCTGTCTGCTCCAGATTCTTATGCCCTTGACTCATTTAGGTGCTTTGTTCTTAGAGTCAAGGTTTTCAAGTAGGTTTTTGAAAAGACACTTAATTTTTAATCAAAGTAATACAGGCACATAGTTTTGACACTTGTGCTACTCGGCTTGTAATGGACTAGGCTCAGCTCCCTCCTACCTGTGCCTACCCTGGTGTCCTCAGAGGCAATCAGGCCTCCTCTGTCTCTTTCTTTTGGTGTTCCCTCCTATTCCTTTGTCTTTTTATTTTCTTCACACCTTTTTGGGGTGCTTTTTAAAATTTAGTTTTTTGGATATTGATACTTTCACAAGATAAAAAACAAAAAGAAACCATGATGACATGTACTACAAAGTTTCACTCCCACCCTCTTCTCCTGTCTTACAGTTTCTGCAAACTCCCAGTACCACTTTTATCATAGATATAAACAAACAGGCACATCCTATTCTCATTCCTGTTTTGGGCCCAGTGTTAATGTGTTCCCTACGTGTTCCCCACTGAACGTGTTTGAGGATGGTGTGGCTGCAGTTTGCCCCTCATCTGCAGTCCAGGTGAGCCTCTCATGGTCCTGGAGTACCTGCAGGCTTCTCTGCCCTCCCTGCTGCCTACCATCTCCACTAGCAGCACTGGCCTTGCTCTGGCAGTCCCTGTGGCTATAACTTTCCCTAGTATTAGGATTCCACACAAAACAAACATTTCAGTCCAAGGTCCCTAGCTCTGCTTCCCGAGAGCATGTTCGGGTTTGGGGACAGTTTCATTTAGAGGATAAAAGTCCCTTTCGTTTCCACTTTATGTGTTATGTCTTCAGTTCCTAAAATGTCTTGTTGTTTATGTTCATGGAGGGTCTGTGCCAGGAGAGACCCAGAGCAAGACAAGAAGGTTCCCCCCTCATGAAACAAGTTGGTGAGCACAGGAGAGATGCGTGAAGCGCAGGGTTGAGGGGGGTCTCCTTCTGATGTAGTTGGGGAGCTCTCTGAGGAAGCGACATGGCACCTGGAATGGCAGGGACACAGATTTGGGATCAGAGTGGCTCACTGCCTGGTGTCTCAGGGATGGATCCTCACACCTGACCTTTCCTTGACATCTGGATGGCTTCTCATGCTTTCAGTTCACGTAGTAGTGTTTTGTAGCTTCCAGAATAAGCTTTACCTCATGTGTATTTCCTCCTGCTAATTCTCTGCATAGTTGGCACAAACATTTGCAGCTCTGGGTATGAAATTAATGTGGTTTTGAAGCTGTATAGACCTAGACTTAGGACCTGCTTCTTGTGTACAAGCTTGATGTTTTCTTTGCTTCCTCCTTGGTAAAATAGGAATTATGGTTGAGACTTGTCATTGACAGGGCATGCCTGTTTCTGGTCTCTGTCCTCCCTCCCATTACCTGCCACCAAGGGATAAGCAGATGAGAAGTTAATGACAACCAACATCTGCTATAAGGGGTGATCTCGGGGCTAGGTAGGGCAGCACTGATATAGGACCTGTTAGGGGCAGGATCTGATAACACGAGGTTGAGTTCTGAGGAGCCAGCACAGCCTCTTGAGGAAGGGTGCGCAAGTGTAGGGTAAGGTGCTGGGTTTGGGTTTGGAGGTTGCGGCAGCTCGTAGTACAGATGACAGAGGAGCTGAACATGCACCTGGTGCTCAGAAAAAGGCCAGGTGTGAAGTCTAGACTGGGACATGCCTGGGGCTATGTTGACTGTTGGAAGTCTTGGAGACAACACCTCCCCACAAGGATTTGTGGAGAGAGAAAGCCTTGGATGCCAACACCAGGTGATATGGAATCTGGGAATGGACAGTGGAGCAGGAGGGACACTGCTGAGAGTCAGTGTTCATTCTGCAATCTTCTAAACAATGTTTTGGAGGTATAACTTACTCAGAAGAAACCGGTTGCTTTTTAAGTCTATAATTTAGTGGTTTTCAGTAAATTCACAGAGTTGTGCAGCCATCACTACTATCTAGTGTTAGAGCATTTCCATCACCCCAGAAAGATGCTGCATGCTCATCTCCAGCTGCACCTTCTCTCCCACCCAGCCTCAGCAACTACAACCACCTCTGCCTCTGTAGATTTTCCTTTTCTGGTCATTTCATACAAATGGAATTCTGTAGTCTTTTGTGTCTGACTTTTTTACTATAGAGTTCATTCCTTTTTATCAATGAAGTATCCATTTAAATAGATTTATCATGTTTTGTTTATCTGCTGTCTGGTTGATGAAGATTTGGGTTATTTCACGTTTTAGCTCATATGAAGAATACTGCTCTGAACATTCATGTACTAGTCTTTGTGTACATACATGCTCTCATTTCTCTTGGGTAGATTCCTAGGGGTGGAATTCCTAGGTCATGTGGTAGGTTTTTGTTTAATTTTTTAAGAAACTGCCAAGCTGTTTTCCAAAGCAGCTCTATCATTTAATTCCTTTTTGTTTTATTTTATTTTTTATTTTTAGAGATGGGGTCTCACTCTGTTTGCCCAGGCTGTAGGGTAGTGGTACAGTAGTAGCTTACTGTTAACTTGAACTCCTGGGCTCAAGTGATCCTCCTGCCTCAGTGTCTCTAGTAGCTGGGACCACAGGCACGTGTCACCATGCCTGGCTAATTTTTAAATTTTCTGTAGAGACAGGGTCTCACTGTGTTGCCCAGGCTGGTCTCAAACTCCTGGCCTCAAAGAATCCTTCCACTTCAGCCTCCCAAAGTTATTTTACTTCCTACTGGCAGTGTATGAGGGTTCCTGTTTCTCCACATCCTCACCAACACTTGTTATTGTTTTATTTTATTTTTTTCTTTTTAAAAATCTCACTTTTTTATTCTAGCCACCCTGGGAGTATGAAATGGTGTCTAATTGTAGGTTTGATTAGCATTTCCCTGATGGCCAATGATATTGAGCATCTTTTTATGTGCTTATTGTCCATTCACATATCTTCTTTGGAGAAATGTGAATTCAGATCCTTTGCCCATTCTGCACAGCCAAGGAAACTATCGTGAGAGCAAACAGACAACCTACAGAATGGGAGAAAATATTCGCATGTTACACATCCGATGAAGGGTTGATAACTAGAATCTATATAGAACTCAGAAAAATCAGCAAGAAAAAAATCAAACAACCCTATCAAGAAGTGGGCAAAGGACATGAACAGAAACTTTTCAAAAGCAGATAGACTAATGGCTAACAAACATATGAAAAAATGCTCAACATCTCTAATCATCAGGGAAATGCAACTCAAAACCACAATGAGATATCACTTATATTCAGTGAGAATGGCCTTTATCAAAAATTCCCAAAACAATAAATGTTGGCGTGGTTGCAAAGAGATAGGAACACTCATACACCACTGGTGGGACTGCAAACTAGTACAACCTCTGTGGAAAGCAATATGGAGATACCTCAAAGAAATAAAAGTAGAACTACCATTTGATCCAGCAATCCCATTAGTGGACATCTACCCAAAAGAACAAAAGACATTCTATAAAAAAGACATCTGCACTAGAATGTTTATAGCAGCACAATTCACAATTGCAAGGATGTGGAGACAACTCAAGTGCCCATCTATACATGAGTGTATTAATAAAATGTGGTATATGGGCTGGGTGTGGTGGCTCACGCCTGTAATCCTAGCACTCTGGGAAGCTGAGGAGGGCGGATCGTTTGAGCTCAGCAGTTCAAAACCAGCCTGAGCAAGAACGAGACCCCGTCTCTACTAAAAAAAAAAAAGAAAGAAATTAGCTGGACAACTAAAATAAATAAATAAATAAATATATATATATATAAAAATTAGCCAGGCATGGTGCCACATGCCTGTAGTCCCAGCTACTCGGGAGGCTGAGGCAGAAGGATCGCTTGAGCTCAGGAGTTTGAGGTTGCTATGAGCTAGGTTGATGCCATGGCACTCTATCCCAGGCAACAGAGTGAGATTCTGTCTCAAAAAAATAATAAAATAAAATAAAACAAAACAAAATGTGGTATATGTATACCATGGAGTTCTACTCAGCCACAAAAAACAATTGTGATGTAGTACCTCTTGTATTATCCTGGATAGAGCTAGAACCCATTCTACTAAGTGAAGTATCCCAAGAATGGAAAAACAAGCACTACTTATACTCACCATCAAATTGGTTTTAGCTGATCAACACTTAAGTGCACACATAGTAATAACATTCATTGGGTGTCGGGCAGATGGGAGGGGGGAGGAGGGGATGGGTAAAACACTTAATAGGTGCACCGACTAGGGGATGGACACGCTTGAAGCTCTGACTTGGGTGGGGCAAGGGCAGTATACATAACCTAAACATTTGTACCCCCGTAATATGCTGAAATAAAAAAAAATTTTTTTAAATCCTTTACCTAGTTTTTAATTGGGTTGTTTTTCTTGTTATTGAGTTGTAAGAGTTCTTTAGATATTGTAGATATAAATTCTTTATCAGATTTATGATTTGCAGAAATTTTTTTCCTGTCTGTGGCTTGTCTTTTCACTTTCTTAATAGTTTATTTTGAAGCTCAGAGGTTTTGAATTTTGATAAAGTCCATTTTACCAATTTTTTCTTGTATCATATGTGTTTGGGTATTTCATCTAATAAGTCTTGGTCCTTCAGTAATATTGAGCACTATTTTCTATACTCAGCGTAGTGACCTGGAAGTCATTGGTGACTTCAGGTGAGTAGAAGCGAGGTCTGGAGTGTTGGGTGGAGGGCTCAGTGGACAATGAAAAGGTAGCAACCACATTGTTGCAGCTGAGGGGACATGGGGCCCAAGAGCCAAGGTGCTAGTGAGGGCAGTGCACTGAGGGAGTAGTATCTCTGGGCTGTTATTCTTAATATGGCGGGGGGGGGACTAGAAGGCATTTACTGGTAAGAAGGAGTGAATGGGGACAGAGAGGTTTGCTATACAGAAGAGATAAGGAATGATGCTAGCATGAGCTTTCCAAGGAGCAGGAAGACATTTGTGTTAGTTTTCTATTGCTGCCATAACAAATTACCACAATTTAGCAGCTTGAAAAAACGCACATCTACTGCTCGTAATTCTATAGCCTGGGTGTGGTTCTGAAAGCATTTTGGCCTTCCAGGTTTGGGTTTGTGAGTGAAAGAGCTGAGGGGCTGAGGGTGAGGGCGATGGGTGATGGAAGTTATTGTGGAGACTGTGACTACGGCAGGCACCACTCTTGCAGCTGTACCCCCACATCTCACAGGCATGCCTGGGGACAGCTAGTAGGGGACAGAGCTGGTAGATAAATACACCTGCCTCCTCACCTCAGGGGACACTCCTGGGTCCCTGTAGGGCCAGGCTTGTCTGTGGTAAGAGCTTGGGTGGACCCTGGTTCAGATTTTCCTGTTTCCCAGTTCACTTCCTACATAGAACCCCTGAATCCCCACTTCACATCTCAGGCTCTGCTTTCTGAGGAACCCAACAAAGGCAGAGTCTAAGCTGCAAGTAGAGGGGTGTTGGTGAGTGTGGGACAGTGTGCGGTATGGAGGGTGGGTCCTGGGACGTTATGGCGTTGGTGGAATGGAGGAGGTAGTGGGGAGATGAGGGGGCCAGGGCAGGTGTGGATGGCGTATCTATGGCTGCTGGGCCTTGCGTGAGCTTGCGCTGTGCTGGAGGCCTGTGCAGCTGCAGGTGTCATTGTGTTCTTCCTCAGCAGGTTGTGCTGGCTGATCACAGGGTAGGGTCCTGGTGGTTTGGTTTGCTTTACTATCCCATTGTCAGCCTGTGTCCCTGCATCTCCATGTTGCCATGTTTCTGCTCTGACAGATTATAGCAGCCAGTTTTATGATATTCCACAAAGAATTAATTTTTAAAATTATTTTATTTTATTTGCTGTTTTTGAGACAGTATCTTGCTCTCTTGTCCAGGCTGGAGTGTAGCGGCCCAATCATAGCTCACTGCAGCCTTGAATTCCCTGGCTCAAGTGATCCTCCTGCCTTAATCCCTGAATAGCTGGGACTACAGGCATGTGCCATCATGCCTGGCTAATTTTCTATTCTTTGTGGAGACAGGATCTTGCTCTGTTGCCCAGGCTGGTCTCAAACTCTTGGGCTCAAGTGTTTCTCGCACCTTGGCCTCCCAAAGTGCTGGGATTACAGACATGAGCCACTCTGCCCAGCCTTAAAAAGTTAATTTAATAGTTTCTTCCCCACTCCACCTCTGCCCTACCTCTCTTTCTGCTGCCTTGAGGGCTGGTGAGCAGCACCCTAGGGGCTCAGATGCCTAGACTAGAACCTGAGAGCTGGGAGCCAGTGTGGTCTTTCCACCTGTGATCCTGTGGCAGGGATGAAACCTTTCAGACACATCTTCCCAGAATACCCCTGCAAGAGCTGGTGCTGAAATGGATCCAGGCATATAGATGACTGCCCTATGTAGAGGTCTCCCCAGGGACCCGCAGATATGTGAGAACTGACTTCCTCACTTGATAAGGAAGGGCATCTCCAAAGCCTGCATATCTATCTCTTAAAATTAAATAATGTCTTGTTAAAACAATTGTGTTTTGAATTTTATACCTAATAGAATGAATACAAAGATGACTGAAATAAATATATCTGGCCAGGCATGGTGGCTCATAACTGTAATCTTTACATTCTGGGAGGCCGAGGCAAGAAGATTGCTTGAGCCCAGGAATTCAAGACCAGCATAAGCAAGAGTGAGACCCTGTCTCTACTAAAAATAGAAAAATTAGCCAGGTGTCATGCCATGCATCTGTATTCCCAGCTACTGGGGAGGCTGAGGCAAGAGGATCACTTGAGTCCAGGAGTTTGAGGTTGAAGTGAGCTACAATGATGCCACTGCACTCTACCCAGGGCTACAGAGTGAGAGTCTGTCTCATAAAAAAGAAAAAAGAAATAAAAATATCTAGTTGAATGTTAATTTTACTATAATAATATAAGTAGGAAATTTAAAAAATGGAATAATGCCTGTATACATCAAGAAATCACCACATTTATTCCTGTATACTCATGTGCGTGTGATTGTGACTTCTTCCAATTGTATTAGAAATAGTTTTAGGATTTATTTTTCTGCACATTGTTTTGTTAAAATGTTAGTTAGTTTTTTTTTTTTGGATACAGAGTCTCACTTTGTTGCCCGGGCTAGAGTGCTGTGGCGTCAGCCTAGCTCACAGCAACCTCAAACTCCTGGGCTCAAGCAATCCTTCTGCCTCAACCTCCCGAGTAGCTGGGACTACAGGCATGTGCCACCATGCCCGGGTAATTTTTTCTATATATACTTTTAGTTGGCCAATTAATTTCTTTCTGTTTTTTAGTAGAGACAGAGTCTCGCTCTTGCTTAGGCTGCTTTCCAACTCCTGACCTTGAGCAATTCACCCACCTCGGCCTCCCAGGTAGGATTACAGGCATGAGCCACCACACCTGGCAAGTTTGGTTTTTTGACGTAAATAGAAAATTTATCCCTATAACCATTGATGGAAGTATGTATTGGAAGAATCATGATTTATGAACTTATAAACTGTCAAAAATCAAAAGGTATTCTACCAAGAAATGTTAACCTGGAAGAAGTCTGTGGGGTATGCCTTTATTGGTGATATGATTAATGTTAATAGATGATTTAAGAAGTTATTTCTTTTATATTTTTAAATAATTTGTATATTAGAAATTAAATTTAAGTTAACTCAAAAATATTTCTTGAGTCTAACTCCACTTTAGTTTTTTATGCTGAAGGTAATTTTTAAAGGAAGCATATTGGCTTCTAGGTAAGGGTGGCAGATTGAACACATGCATGCAATTTTACCCTTTCCTATACACCTGCTAAATGAACTGTAAAGTGATATTTTAAAAACTCAACCCCACAAGGATGGGTAAAGTGGGAGAGGAATAATAGCAATGAAGTCTGGAAGCTGCAAAGCAGATGGGTAAGTGATAATTTACTAGCAGATTTGAGAAACCCAGGTTCTATGTGACAGTGAGGAATTCTGAGCACAAATCCTATTTGTGCTACAAAATGCTCAAAAGTCTCAAAAATTAGAAGTACCAGGGACTTAAAAAAAAATTAGAAAGAACCACAAAGATGAGCAGAAAACAAGATATTAACAGGAATGATCAGGATGATTTAAAAGAGATCAAATAGAACCTCCAGAAACAAATAATAGAATAGAATAGAATTAAAAAATTTAACCAACAGGTTAAACATCAGATTATACATATTTGAGAGAGACTTTGTGAACTAACTGAAGAAATTTATTAAGAACACAGCAATTGAGAGTTAACAGGATGGGAAATATGACAGAGAAGTTATTGAAATGTAGAGAACAGATGCAAAAGTTTAAGATACATTTGATTTCAGCCCCAGAAGGAGAAAATAGAAGGGAGAAGAGGCAATATTTGAAGAGCTGTTGGCTGAAAAATATTCTAGAACTGATAAAAGATTTCAATCCATAGATAATGGAAATACAGTTTATTTCAAACAGAGTAAATAAAAGAAATCCATGTGGGCCGGGTGTGGCAGCTCACGCCTGTAATCCTAGCACTCTGGGAGGCCGAGGCGGGAGGATCGCTCAAGGTCAGGAGTTCGAAACCACCCTGAGCAAGAACGAGACCCCGTCTCTACTAAAAAATAGAAAGAAATTAATTGACTAACTAAAAATATATAGAAAAAATTAGCCAGGCATGGTGGCACATGCCTGTAGTCCAAGCTACTCGGGAGGCTGAGGCAGGAGGATCGCCTGAGCCCAGGAGTTTGAGGTTGCTGTGAGCTAGGCTGATGCCACGGCACTCTACCCCGGACAACAGAGTGAGACTCTGTCTCAAAAAAAAAAAAAGAAATCCATGTGGAGACACATCATAGTGAAGCTCCAAAACACCAAAGACCAAGAGAGGATTTTTAAAGCAGCCAGGAATAAGAGAGAGACCATAAAGAGTGGTCACAGCAGTACTGATGGCTGGAAGCCTTCTCAGCAGTAACAACAAAGGCCAGAAATAGTGGACTTCATCTTGAATATTGAGAGATGTAACCTATCAACTTAGACTTGGGCATCCAGCAAAATTATCTTTTAAGAACAGGGATGAAATGAAGACATTTTCAGATAAACGAAAACAGTTTACTACCAACAGATTTTCACTAAAGATGCTTCTAAAAGGTAAACTTGAAGGAAAATATTTTTAAAAAGTAACAATGAGATGCAAAAAGGAATGGTAAACAAATAAAATGATAAACACATCTCTAAATCTGTAAACATTACATGAAATAATTATACTTTGTAGGGTTCGAAAAGACTGCAGAGTAGCATGGGCTGCAAGAAAAAGTTGAGAATCTCTCAAAAAGTAGAACAAAAACTTAGAACTGGAAAATAGGAGAGAAGAATATTAAAGGACCAGTCTGGGAAGTCCAATACCTAGATAATAAAAGTTTCAGAAATGGGATAGAGGAAACATTCATAAGAGAAAGTCACCAACAAAGTCATTGAACTAGCACAGTACAGGTGGTCCTCAGGTTACGGACAAGTTCCTGAGAACATCTTTAGGTGGGATTCATGTGTAACTTGGATTCCTTATGAATGGTGCATGTACAGTAATAATAATATTAGATCAATAAATAGAAAATGTTCGATTTCAAATCAAAAGTTTAGTTTATTATATCTCAAACAAGAAGCAGTATGCACCTAAACTGTTGACACAATTTTGCCATCTGAAGTGTAGCTTGTTTATGGCAGCAGCGAAGAAGCCTGGAGAGCGAGTGGCGATGGAATCATGAAAGGCGTTTTCCACAGCTTCTTGAGAATTGAATATTTTTCCTTGCAAGAAGTGGTCCACAGCCTGGAAAAAGTGGTAGTCAGTTGGTGCAAGGTCTGGTGAATACGGCAGATGACAGAGAGTTTCCAAGTCCAGCCTCTGTAGTTTGAGCAGCGCTGTCTGTGCAACACATGGTCAAGTGTTGTCTTGCGAGAGGATCGGCCTGTCTCTATGGACCAATCTCGGCTGCTTAATCACGAGCATCCTC
>CAUYPO010141996.1:0-15287 GCA_963574435.1 Cheirogaleus major | reverse complement strand
GCTCAACATCCTACAATGCCCGGGACAGCCCCCGTCACAAAGAATGACCCAATTCCAAATGTCAATAGTGCCAAAGTTCAGAAACCCTAAAACAGAGTTATAGCCCAGAACACACTCTTATTGGCCTTTTTATTTTTATTTTTTTATTTTCTTGAGACAGAGTCTCACTCTGTTGCCTGGGCTAGAGTGCCCTGGCATCAGCCTCGCTCACAGCAACCTCTAACTCCTGGGCTCAAGTGATCCTCCTGCTTCAGCCTCCCGAGTAGCTGGGACTACAGGCACGCGCCACCATGCCCTGCTAATTTTTTCTATATATTTTTAGTTGTCCAATTAATTTCTTTCTATTTTTAGTAGAGACAGGGTCTCGCTCTTGCTCAGGCTGGTTTTGAACCCCTGACCTAGAGCGATCCGCCCGCCTCGGCCTCCCAGAGTGCTAGGATTACAGGCGTGAGCCATTGCACCCAGCCTTATTGGCCTTTTTAAATCAAGAAATTTGTCTACGAAGGCTAGCAAAGAGTTGAGTCAGTGGCTGGGGAAGAATGAAGCGTCAAAGTGAAGTTTTAAAAGTCGTAATAGAGATAGTTTAAAAGACTATTTTTATGCCAATCCCGCCTCATCCGTGTAATCAAAGTGTGGTCCTTGAACCAGCAGCATTGGCACCGCTTGGGGGCCTGTTAGAAATGCAGAATCTGGGCCCCAGCTCAGGTGCGCTGAATCCAAATCTGCACAATGTGATCTGCGAGACCAAAATTGGTGACCCTGTATCAGCTAAAACAGACCCCGAGGTTAAGGGAAACAAAGGTTCCCTACGGGTCTAGGGTTCAGGGCCCAGCTGGCATGGCAAATCTCTAAATTCCTATGCTACAAGGAAAACCACACCTTTGCTAAACTCCCTGACAATAGGAGCTACCAACTCTGATTCACAGCAGATTGGACAGAATACTGGCCTTACAAAGGGTCTTCTCTCATAAGCAACTGTAGAGCTTAAGCCAGTTTCAATCAGCTTATAGAGGCTGTGAACAAGCTGTATTTGTGTCCTGTAGTTCACCTTTTTGTCATCAAGAGCCAAATTCCCCCTCATTTTAATGCTAAAACCCCAACCCCAGCTGACCACAGGATGTATGTGACATATATGTTTACTCATTACGCATGCGCTCAGCCCCCCTGATAAATATGAATAGAGTCTCCCCAAACCTGCTGTTGTGTATGACTCTACTGTGGAATACAGACTCTGTGAGGCACAAAGACCCAATCTGTGCCTTTCCTCCTTGAAGAGAGAGCACCTTCGGTCCACGATGAAGACTGTCTCTTCCCAGTTTGCAAGCTATTGTCATCAACGAAGCTCTCCTTCCTGCTACTTAGCCATCCTGCTGTTGTTTTGGACAGCAGCTCTGATAAGCCCCCTAGGGGATTTCTGGGCACATGAAAGTTCTAGACAGTAAGTTCCATGAGAAAAGGGATTTTGTCTTGTTTATTCCCGCTTCCTAGCACTTGGAACAGTCTCTGGCAAATAGTAGGCGTTCAGTAAATGTTCATGGGATGAATGAGTTGCTCTTATGAGGAATATGCTGTCACACCAAACAGCTGTAAGCAGAGTGATATTTAAAAAGTGTTGGAGAAACTTTCAGAACTTGGGTTCAAATAAACCTTTTTAATGTGAGTGTTCATGGAAATTCTGAGCTGAGTTTTCTAGTGTAGGAGTAGCCTCCTCTCCCCTGCCTGGTACACCGACATTGCTCAGCTCCCTCCTCTAAAACATGGCTGACGTCTTCTTGGCTTAAACTCATTTTTACAGAATAGATGCTGGAGTATTTGCCCTTTGGAATTGCTACTGTAGTTCTGATCCAGCATGACGACTTTGCCTTTATTTGGCAATGAAAAAAGTTTTTTTGTTGAGGTGAAATTCACATAACATAAAATTCATTATTTTAAAGTGGACGATTCGGTGGCATTTATACATTCACAATGTTGTACGGCCACTACCTTTCTGAAACATTCCAAAATGTTTTTCATCACCCACAAATAAAATCCTATACTCATCAGCAGTCACTCCTCATTCCCTCTCCCCCCGTCCCTGGCAAACACAAATCTGTTTTCTATATCTATGGATTTGCCAATTCCGGATATTTCATAAAAGAGCCAAACATGGAAGTCTCCCAACCCACATCTGTTGTTGCACAAGTAATTTTTTTTCACTTGACAAAATATCACAGACTCTACATTTAGCCCTACTGAATTCCTTTTTATAGCTGCATAATATTCCATGAATAATTTTTTTTTAAATATTCCCCCATACTGGGGGACAATTATTTTGTTTGTAATTTTTTTTTGCTATTTCAGATAATGCTTTAATAAATAGTTTTGTAGAAATATCTCTGTACTTTCATGAAAAAAATATATTTTTAAGCTCTATTACAGCCATTGGATATTTGGGTCTCTTTGTTGCAGCAGCTCAACATACCCTAATACACTCCCTTAGTCTGTCTTGGTCTGGGTTAGACCCTTGTCTTTAGAGGACAATGCACACACACACACTCACACATATACACACATATACATACACACTATGTGCATATCCATATCTATATCTGTACCTGTATCTATAAGTCATAGATGCCCACTGCCTAGTAAGAGATTGATTCACTTTGAGCTTAATCTCATAAATAGATATAGATATGCAGAGGATTGGTTCTAGGACCACCTGTGTGTACCTAAATCTGAGCAGACTCAAGTTCCACACCAGTCCCTTTGAAACTCACATATAGGAAAAGTTGGTCCTCCCTAAATGTGCATTTAGCATCTTGTGAATACTATATTTTTGAACCACGTTTGGTTGAAAAACATCTGAGTATAAGTAGACCCCTACAGTTCAAACCCATGTTGTTCAAGAGTCAACCGTGTATATAGTGACATATCTACAGTGAGACATAGAGTGATATACACGTGGTGATGTACCTAGTGATATGTATCTATATATATTTATATATACAGCAGTTATATATAATATGTAAATATATAAATGTTATATAGTAACATGATATCACATAGTAGTAATATTATATAGTTATATATAATATATACACTCTGCTTTAACTCCACCACCCCTTGCTAATTTGGGGCTTTGTAAATATTTGTTACCTGGCTAGGCTCCAGGGATCAGCCTCCACTCACCTCTTTCTTGCTTTTGTTTGTCTTTGAGGAGGTGACGTCTGCAAAAGATACCATGAGGGAGTTACTGCTGGAATTGAGAGTGACCATGTGGAGGGGCGGGCAGGTAAGGTGGGCGACTTTGCATCTCTGTTCACTGACAGGTTATTTGCACATGGGGGGGGTCAGAGTACGAGTCCCTTATCATGGCGCAGAGCAGTGGTTTTGAACTAGGGTGACTTTGCCCCCCAGGCAACATTTGGCAGCATCTGGAGATATTTTTGGTGGCGACAACTTGGCGGGGTGAGGGAGCCGGGGAGACATTATTGTGTCTAGCGGGTGGAAGCCCTGACACTGTCCGACACCCTGCGCGGCACGAGGCAGCCCTGCCACACAAACATCATCAGACTCCAGTACTGCCGCGGTGGAGAAACTCTGGCGTAGAGGAGGCAGAAAAATGAAAGCTGCAAATTCGTTAGTTCAGTCTTGGCTGGAAATTATAACAGAAATGGACGAGAAAACAGAAAATTATAAAAGCCTCATGTTTTTGAAGCCAGCCTGTCTGAGAATCATCACCCAAACAGAAGCATCAGTTTTTGGCTGTTGGCTGTTAACAAAGAGCTTTTTGTTGCGTCCTGTGCTTTGTGGGGACAACCATCTCTATTCTAGAAAGATGAGGAAAGGCTAACGATCGTTTACGTATCTGTTACCATCAGGCTGAGGTTAAACCTACATTTACTCTGGATCTTGGTTTTCAGCTGAGTCTATTTGTTGAAAAGGGCAAAGAGCTTTATTGTAACATTGAAGGTTTTGTCTTAAGAGTTCAAGAACTTTGACTTACAACCCTGAGTCTAGAATATGTTTGTTATAGGAAAGCATCTTCATTGTAGAAAACTACCCTTTTGAGTGAAAACTGCAAACGTTGTCACTGAGGGATTACTTGGACCTGCCAGCCTTGGTAAAACCTAACCCCAGACAGGCTCAGTCTGCGTCAAAGGACTGTGTAGAACTCCCCCCTACACCTTTCTTTTTGAGACAGTCTTCCTCTGTACCCTGGATAGAGTGCCGTGGCGTCAGCCTAGCTCACAGCAACCTCAAACTCCCAGGCTCAAGCGATCCTCCTGCCTCAGCCTCCCAAGTAGCTGGGTCTACAGGCATGCGCCACCACACTTGACTACTTTTTTCTATTTTTAATTGCCTGGATAATTTTTTTTTCTATTTTTAGTAGAGACAGGGTCTCACTCTTGTTCAAGCTGGTCTCAAACTTCTGACCTCTAGTGATCCTCCCGCCTCGGCCTCCCAGAGTGCTAGGATTATAAACATGAGCCACTGCCGCTGACCTGGAATTTAGCTTTAAAGTCTTTCTGTTATGATCCCTACAGTAGCCAATGCCTCATGGGCAGTCTTCCAAGTCCCATGTCTTTTCTACATATAGACTTTTCTCATGCGTGTGGTTTCCATGAGAGTTGTCATGTTTATATGACATGGTACCTTCCCCTGGACACAGATGCAAGGGTGGACTCAAACTGGACCAATTTGTTCATTCCCAGAGAATTTGCAATTGGTCCCAAGAGAGTGTCAATTAATTTCTCTTTGGTTGGTTGGAGCGGTAACAGCGGTAAGATCTGAAGCTGTTGGTGGTCATGTCTGTGTCCTGTGGTCTAGGAAGCAGAGAGAGTCAGCCCACGGTGAAAGATAACAAAGGAACAGACCCAAAGAGGATCAGAGATGGAGAATGGGGTGTGCACCCTGCTGGCGTTGAGTTCCCAGCTGCAGTTAATTCCAGAAGCCCACTGCATTCGTGCCCTTGAGTTCCAAGGCACGTTTACGCATCCTTACCATAAACTCATCTTTTCTGCTTAAGTTAGCCTGAGCGGGTTTCTCCTCCTTGCAATTCAATGAATTCTGTCTCAATCACCACCTTGTCACTTCTCCATCTCCAAACTGCACATGCCTTCCTCACCCCATGATTTCCCTGAACTTGGACTTCCTTCTTTCCTTTTCCCTCTAGAAAATAGAAACATACCCTGGCCCCGCAGAAGAACATCTTTTCTAGTGTCCGACTCCATAAAAAAATGAGGAAGGGAGGTAAGAGAAACAAGAGTTTTCTTACCCCGACAGGTGTTCTCATTGAAATACTTGAATTCCGTGTCCCCAGAAAGGAGTTCATATCCGGGGACGCAGCGGCAGTGGAAGCTTCCTTCGGTATTCTGACATTCGGCGTTTAATCCACAATATCTACTAAAGGGTGGTAGACATTCATTGATATCTGGAACACAGAGGAGAAATGTCTCATTCATTCAAGAAAGACTATGAAGTGTTCAGAAGTTATGTTCTTTTCCCCCGGGGTCTCTGCTTGCTTTCCAAGACAAATCGGTTTAGGTAGTGGTCATCTTTGTTGTTTTTTTTTTTTTACCTTTCCTCATTGACTTTGGTTGTGTTCTCCAAGAAGCAGACACTGAGACAAAGATTCAGGGGCAAGTACTTTATTTGGGAGGTGGCACTAGAAAGCCCTGTGAAAAGAAACCAGGTGACAGAAGGCAGAAAGAAAATAAAGGGGGGTTTCCACTGCGGGCAACTGGGGTGCAGTTCCTCTGGGGACCTCTGGGAGGCGACATAGAGTATGCAGGTCAGCATGATACCTGAGGAGCCAGGAGGGATCTGGGGTATTTATCCACCAACTCCTACCACTTATTGGTGGAGAGCTGCTCTCTGTACTTTTTTTTTTTTTTTTTTTTTTTTGGTAAACATGTGATAGGTTAATTGTTGGTATTTTATTTTTATTTTTAACAGCTTTATTGAAATATAATTCACACATAATACAATGAATCCATTTAAAATGTTTGTACGATCCCCATTTCTCTGAGCCCCGACTCCCCAGTACTTTCTGCCTGTCCTGAGCATGAGCTAAGTGATTCCTAGTAGCTAGAGAAGGCCTCAGACTTGGGGTGCCAAGAAATGGAATATTCTGAGGGTATATAGGTACATAAATGGGATACTGGCCATGTTGACTGTTATGCACTGAACATTCATATGCCCTCCAAATTCATGTGCTGAAACCCTAATCTCTGGTGTGGCTGTATTTGAAGATCGGGCCTCTAAGGAAGTAATTAAGACTGAATGAGGTCCCAGTTTGATAGTATGAGTGTCTTTCTAAGAAGAGAAGAGTCTCTCTTTCTCTGCACACACTCACCCAGGAAAGACCATGTGAGGACGAAGCGAGAAGCCGTCTGAAAGCTAGGAAGAGTGTCCTCACCAGAAACTGAATCTGCCAGAACCTCGATCTCGGATTTCTAACCTCCAGAACTGTGAGAAAATAAATTTCTGTTGTCTGAGCCACTCAGTCTGTGGTAGTTTGTGATAGCAGCCCGAGAAGACCAATACATATGACAAACTAGCTCATTTAGATTTAGTGAGAATGTTTTGTTAATGCAGTGTGTCTCCAGTCCTGTGGCTTCTTTACAACGATGTCAAATGGGTAGTGAACAGCGTGTAGTCCTCTGTCCAGTACAGAAAATAGAAAATTTGGGATTTTGGGAGCATGACAGTGTGGCAGATGCTGTTTGCTGCCCATTCAATAGGCACTCTACCCTCTTTTCTTGCTTCTTTGGGAAGTCAGTCATGATGATCTTGTTCCCGTTTCTCAGATAGTCTTTCCCAGCTTCCCTTTCAGTTAGGATGGTCATGCGATAAGTAATGAAAAGTAATGAATAGTCTTCCAGGAAAATTGTGCTTCATGATAAAAAGGACAGGATTATTCAGACATTTGATTTCTTGCAAATTAATGAATTATAAGGGATACATACAAAATGCCAGGGAGGTAGAGGATGGCAACTTTGTATTGCTAAAACCATGAAATGTTATTCTCTTATCTCCTTGTGGTAGATTAGGTTAAAGATGGCCACAAATTCTCTTCTGCTGAGATGTGGGATCAAGTTCCCCTTCCTTTGAAACTGGGCTGGCCTGTGCCTTTTTTGGCCAATAAAGTGCTTTAGAAGTCACTCCATGCCAGGGTTAGGCCTAGACTTTAAGTGGTCTGGCATCTTCAGCCTTGCTCCCTTAGAAGCCATCTGCTGCGGATTGAAGTGTGTTCCCCCAAAAGATACATTGAAGTCCTAACCCTTGGTACTCGTGAATGTGACCCTATTTGGAAACAGAGTCTTGGCAGAGGTAATAGAGTTGACATGAGGTAATTAGGATGGGGACTCAGGCAATGTTACTGGTGTCCTTCGAAGAAGAGAAAAACGCCATGTGAAAACAGACACACGCAGGAAGAATGCCATGTGATGAAGGAGGCAGGAGTTGGAGTGATGACAGGTGAGAGCCACTGTGCTCATGTTGAAATTTGATGGCAAAGATGGCAGTGTTGGGAGGTGGGGCGCAGTGGAGATGTTTGTGCCGGTGTGGGGGGCGGATCCCTCTGATGAATGCTCTCCTACAGGGGGGGTCCTTGTTCTTGGGGGATGGATGAGTCCCTGAGAGAACAGGTTGTTAAAAAGAACCTACTTCCTTGGTTTCTCTCTCTTGCTTCCTCTCTTGCCATGTGATCTTGCTGCCCATGCCTGCTTTCTTCTGCTTTCCGCCAAGAGTTCAAGCGGCCTGAGGCGCAGCTGCCCGATCTTGAACCTTCCAGCCACCAGAATCATAAACCAAACAAACCTCTCTCCTTTATAAATGACCCAGCCTCACATATTCTGGTGTAGCACCCCAAAATGAACTAAGACAGCCTTCATCCTGTCTCCCTTTCTCTCGTGCCTCTGGGTGACTTAAAAATTACCCCTTTACCATCACATGTTTCCAAGGGGAACGTGAAGAATTCCTGTCTAGATCCAGAGACGTATCCAGGGTTGCAGGTGCAGTGAGTGCCATTGACACAGGAAGCATTTGGGGGACAGTGAGGACAGGTAGCTGTAGGGAAAAGAGAGACAGTCAGACGTCACCAGATGACAAAATCCTGTTATCATTGGGCCTCACCTCTGGGCAGGGCCTCTTGAAGCCAAGGAGGCCTGAACGTTTTCACTTTGTGAGATCTTAGTACGTTAAAAAATTAGAGATGCCAAACCCAAGTTACAAAAACAGTGGGATTCCTGTTCATGATAAAGGACTGAAGGTGTTAAACAAGGTAATTTCAACACAAGCATTTTCAGGGAAGCATGGCTGTGCTATTTTCATCATTTCAGAATTTATAAAAAAAAGGAGTAGTTGGTTAAGACCTTGGACCCTGAGTTCAACTCTGGTTTCCCCACTTACTAGCTGTGTGTCCTTGGGCAAGTGCCTTAACCTCTCTGTGCCTCAATTCCCTCATCTGTAAAATGAGTTATTGTGAGGATGAAGTGAATTAATATGTATTAATAAAGTGCTTTGGGCACTGCCTGTCATGGAATAAGAGTCAGTTATGATTATAAAACTTTGAATTTGTAAGGTCTCATAGGACGTAGATTCTGATAATTGTACACATTAAGGTCATTTCTTTCAGGTTTCATTATTTATTATGAAAATAATACATTCACTGGATTGAAAAAAATCAAACAGTAAGTCTCTTATCATCCCAGATTCTAAGCTGTCAACTGTTGTTTTATTCTATTGTATATTTCTCCACAAAATTTGAATGCTTATACAATATAGGAACATCTTTTTTTCTTTACATGATAGGAATATTATTATGTTCCTATCATGTAAAGAATCACTTGCTCTGTTATGTCCTTTGGTTTTTATGTAAAATTTTGTGTGAGAGACTTTTCCACAGCTTCACATGTGGAACAGCCTATTTATTTATTTAGAGAATGGGGCTTGCTCTGTTGCCCAGGCTGGAGTGCAGTGACATCATCACAGCTCACTGCAACCTCAAACTCCTAGGTTCAAGTAATCCTCCCTCCTTAGCCTCCTGAGTAGCTAGTAGCTAGGACTACAGGCGTGCACCACTGCACATGGCTAATTAAAAAAAATTGTTTTAGAGATGGGATCTTGCTATGTTGCCCAGGCTGGTCTCAAACTTCTGACCTCAAGCAATCCTCCCACCTTGGCCTCTCTTTCCAATTTTTAACTTCATAGTTGACCAAGAGAGTCTGCTCAGAAGAGGTGATACTGTCCTCAGAGGAACAAAGTAGTCTCTTGCTATATATGCACAATTCTCCAGAATCTTTTTTGACTCATTTCGGTTCCATCCCTTCCCTTCTTGCCCAGATTCTGCTTAGTTCAGAGTCAGCTCTGAAAGTCCACTCTTAATCTTTCCCAGGACTTAATACTTTACGATATTGGGTATCTTGGTTTAAACAGTGTCCTCCTAAAATTTGTGTCCACCCAGAAAATTTAAAAAATGCAATTTTTTTTTGGAAATAGGGTCTTTGTAGATGTAATCGAGTTAAGATGAAGTCTGTAGCAGACTTGCCACATAATTGTGCAGCTTAAGAATTAATCTTAGGAGAAGGAATACGTGCCCAGCCCAGAGCGGCATAAGAGTCATACATTCCAGCTTAGGTTTACCTAACAAACAGGGTTGCTGCTTGAAGGCATAACAAAGAGTTTGATCTTCTCCACGTAAGCAAATGTTTCCCAGCCCCACAGCCCTGGGGGTCTGGAGGCCACTTGATAAACATCTTGCCTTTATGGATACCGCCTGAGCTCATGGGATGGCTGTTTAGCCCAGGACGGGTAAGATCCTTCGTGCGGGGTGGTGGGGGGGCAACCTAAGACAGGCACAGCCGCAGAGGGCCAGGCTGGAAGGAATGGGAACAAAGTTCCCCTTTGTGGCTGCATTGCTTGTCTGTGCTTATCTCAAACTCTGGCTTATGGCCGTAGGCTTAAGCAACCCATTGAGATCCTGAGTCATGGGACATCTATGTCCTTAGGCTACGTGTTCCGGAATCTATGGCCATTGTTGCAATGCCTGGGTGGTCACATATAAGGAAGTAAGTTTGATTTTTTGACTATAAGAATAAAGTGACTGGGCATTCGGCGCGGCAGTCTTGTACCATCTTTATGTGTGTCGGTGTCTTCCTTTGTCTGTCTCTTTGTGTTATCTGTCCATCCCCCATCCTGCAAACGGGCCATGTCAAAGTCTTACTGGATTAGGTTGGGTCCTATATGAAAAGGGAAATCTGGACGCAGACACATACAGAGAGAATGACGTGTAATTATGGAGGCAGAGATTGCAGTGATGCATATACAAGCCAAGGAACACTAAGGACTGCAGCAACCACAAGAAACTAGGAAGAGGCCAGGAGAGTCCTCCCCTGGAGCCTTCAGAGTCCTGCCAATGCTTTGATTTTGGACTTTTGGCTTCCTGAACTGTCAGAGAATAAATTTCTGTTGTTTTAAGCAAAAATAAATAAAATAAAAATAAAAAAGAATTACAGACTCTCTGTAGGGCTCTACCCTAGACCTAGAATCTGAATTTAGTGAGTCCCAGGAGAGTAAAGGTAAACAGAAACAATCTTGTTCATTATTTGTTGACTTTATGATCAGAATGATAAAGAGTATCACTGCTTTGTCTCTCCCCACTAGAATGCTTATTTCATGAAACTTTGTGTGTTTTATTTAATGCTTTCTCTATACATTGTGCCCCTTGTGGTTAGCAAAAACAGACAGACACATTAAAAACCAGACAAAAAGGTAAATAAAAAGATATCCACAGGCCGGGCGCGGTGGCCCACGCCTGTAATCCTAGCACTTTGGGAGGCTGAGGTGGGAGGATTTCTTGAGCTCAGGAGTTCGAGACCAGCCCGAGCAAGAGTGAGACCCCGTCTCTACTATAAATAGAAAGAAATTAGCCAAACAACTAAAAAAAAAATTAATTTAAAAAAATTAGCCGGGCGCGGTGGTGCGTGCCTGTAGTCCCAGCTACTCGGGAGGCTGAAGCAGGAGGATCGCTTGAGCCCAGGACTTGGAGGTTGCTGTGAGCTAGGCTGATGCCACGGCACTCTAGCCCGGGCAACAGAGTGAGACTCTGTCTCAAAAAAAAAAAAAAAAAAAAGATATCCACGTTTGAGGTCATGGTCGGTTAAACAAACAAGCACAGGAGCAAGCCTTCCCAAGCATCAGCTCCCAAAACAAACACTTTTCTTTAGCCTGTTGGAGAACGTGGGTGGAGGCTGGTCCAGCCTTGGGCCACCTTGGGCCACACTCTCCCTGTTATGGCTCTGAGCACTCACCTTTGGGCTTCTGAGCCACAGCTCCAGACAAGCTCAGCAGAAAGCAGAGTCCTGGAACAGAAGGGAAGCAGAAGGGAGAGACATGAAACAACCAAGGAAAGATACCAGGAAATTCCCCAAGGGCTGTGTACTGGTTAGCTACTGCTGCGTAACAAATCATCACAAAAATGTAGTGGCTTAAAACAACTATGTTATTTTGTTCTCTCTCTTGGTTTCTGTGGGTCAGGAATCTGGGAAGGGCTCAGCTGGGCGGTTCTAGCTCAGGGGTCTCATATGGTTGTAATCAGACAGTGGCTGTGGCTGGAGCGGCTGAGAACTAACTGGGCATTTTTGTCCCTTCATGTAGTCTCAGGGCGTGGGTGAGTTTGGGCTTCCTTCCAACATGGCAGCCTCAGGCTGGCTGCTTCCGTGGCGCCTCTAAGCTCTAAGCATGAGTGTTCCAGCCAACAAGGTTGGTTCTCCTCTGAACACCCAGCTCTGGAAGTCAGGAAACTCTCCATCGTATTCTCTTTTTTACAAGCAAATTACAAGCCCACTCAGCTTCGAGTAGAGAAAAATCAAATTCTTCCTCCTTATGGGGGACTCACAAGATTCTAGAAACACATCTTGGAAGATACTATTTCCACCTTTTTGGAAAATAGTTTGCCCAAAACTAAATAGCTGCGAGACTTCGAACATTTCACATCACCTCTCTGTGATGCCGTTTCTTATCTGTAATGTGGAGATGTCGCGCAATAATGAATGGAAAGCAATTTTAGTCTGATTCCAGGCTAGAGTAGCTGCTTAATAAATGTAAGCTTTGATATTGTTGCTTGATCTGGGGCCAGAAGGAGGGATGGGATTTCAGAGTTGAGGAACCGTCTGTACAGATGTGGTGATTGAAGTCATGGAATCATGAGATTGCTTAAAGGGAGAGGGAGTAGAAAAACAGAAGACCGTAGGCAGAATGCTGTGGGGTGAAAGTGTTATAGCAAAGATCTGGAGCCAGAAGGCTTAGGTTCAAATCCTGGCTCTGCCATTTTACTAGCTGTGACCTTGGACAAATAACGTAACCTCTCTGTGCCCGTTTTCTCATCTGTCACATGGGGATGATAATAATAGTGTGCATCCTGTAAGCCTACTGTGAGGATTAAGTGGGTTAGTACACGTAAGGTGCATGGTGAGTTCTCAAAAATGTTGCTTGTTGTTGTTTTTTTATGTGCATAAATTTATGGGGCACAAATGTAATTTTGTTATGTGCACAGGCTGCATAGTGGTGAAGTCAGGGATTTGAGGCATCATCCAAATAACTTGCACTGTACCTATTAAATAATTTCTCATAGCCACCCCCCTCGGGCCCCCTCACCCTTTTGAGTCTCCATGTTCTATCATTCCACGCTCTGCGCCTGCGCGCACACTACTTAACTCCCCCTTGTGAGTGAGAATATGAGGTTTTTGTCTTTCTGTGTCTGACTTCTTTCACTTTAAGATAATGGGCTCCGGTTCCATCCACGTCATCCCTATCATTCATTTTCTCCGCACAGGAGAAAGCAAAAAAAAGGGGAGGAAAGAATAGCAAGAGAGACAGGAAAAGAGTCAGGGCAATGCTAGGTCATAAAAACTTTCAAGGAGGAGAGGACATCAATTGAAAAAAAAAAAAAAAAAAGAACTTGTGATGAGGAAGATGATGAACCACCCATTGGATTGGACCAAAAGGAAAACTTAGGCGATCTTGGAGAGCATACTTTGAATGGGTTGGTGCCGAAGGAAACCACAATCCAAAGGGAAAAGGAGAAAGTGTTCAAAGCAGAACAGAAGAAAGAGGAGAAAGACAAGACAGCTAATTGTTGAACCAAGTAGCTCCTGCTTGGGAGTAGGTTAAGTGCAGTCATTGTTCTGGTCACACTGAGATGGGGAACCAGCCGGGCCTGCTTGCAGAAGCAAAAGCCCTGACCACCCTGATCAAAAACAGGATGTGGGCCGGGTGCGATGGCTCATGCCTGTAATCCCAGCACTCTGGGAGGCTGAGGTGGGAGGATCCCTCGATGTCAGGAGTTCGAGACCAGCCTGAGCAAGAGTGAGACCCCGTCTCTACTAAAAATAGAAAGAAATTATCTGGACAACTAAAAATTATAAGAGAAAAAATTAGCCGGGCGTGGTGGCACATGCCTGTAGTCCCAGCTACTCGGGAGGCTGAGGCAGGAGGATCCCTTGAGCCCAGGAGTTTGAGGTTGCTGTGAGCGAGGCTGACGCCACAGCACTCTAGCCTGGGCAACAGAGTGAGACTCTGTCTCAAAACAAAACAAAACAGGATGTGGTGGCAGAACAAGCGAAGACAGGTCAAAACCAAGATGGCAAGGAAATTAGCTGGTGCTTGACCTTGCGGCTCATTATACCTGAGTAATATTTCAGCTTGCTAAAAAAGAAACTCTCACCAACATTTTCATGAGGGACCTTATAAAGTAAGAAAAGGGAAGGGTTCCCAGTTTTAGGAAGTCACCGCTCCTTTCCAAGAAATGACAAGAATATTTCTCCCCTGCTCAGCCTATGATTAAGCCAGTGCTTAAATTAAAAATTAAAAATAAAAAAGGCCCAAAGTTGTTGGACTCTTTAGCAAGGAGAACTAGCCTCTACTCTGTCTGCAGAGTAGATCGTTCATACCTCCTAAATAAAACTTGCTTTTGCTTTACACTGTCGGCTAGCCCTTGAATTCTTTCTCTCGCGAAGCCAGGGACCCACTTGGACTCCAACATTGGGAATTACTTTCTTGCGACAACACGTACCTGGAAAAAGTGATGGCCACCGCATTCTGGTGGTGCTGGTAACCCACGCCAGCCGGCTCTGGAAGCTCTCTGCTGTGAGTCCGGCCAACCACCTTTCCTAGCTCAGGAAATCTCATGAGAATTGACACATGCATCTTAGGTCAGCTGTCTCAGGAAATTGCTATCAGAAAAGTGAGCTTCTGCTCTTTCGCCACATAGACACGGGGTTCTGCTTTTTATTTCCTAGGTTTTCTTTTTCCTGTTTTTAAATTTCAGCATATTATGGGGGTACAAATTTTAAGGTTGCGTATAATTCCCATGCCCTGCCACCCCCCACAAGTCTGAGCTTCAAGCGTGACCATCCTCCAGAAGGTGCACATCTCACTCATTATGTATGTATATACCCGCCCCTCCTCCCCCTCCCACCCGCCCAACACCCAATAAATATAATTCCTATGTGTCCACTTAAGTGCTGATCAGTTAATACCAATTTGCTGGTGAGTATTTGTGGTGTTGTTTTTCCATTCTTGGGATACTTCACTTAGTAGAATGGGTTCCAGCTGTATCCAGGAAAATACAAGAGGTGCTAGATCACCATTGTTTCTTACAGCTGAATAGTACTCCATGGTATACATACACCACATTTTATTAATCCACTCATGTATTGATGGGCACTTGGGTTGTTTCCACATCTTTGCAATTGTGAACTGTGCTGCTATAAACATTCGAGTGCAGGTGTCTTTATTGTAGATTGTCCTTTGTTCTTTTGGGTAGATGCCCAGTAGTGGGATTGCTGGATCAAATGGTAGATCTACTTGTATCGCTTTGAGGTATCTCCATATTGCTTTCCACAGAGGTTGAACTAGTTTGCAGTCCCACCAGCAGTGTAGGAGTGTTCCTATCTCTCTGGATCCACGCCAACATTTGTTATTTGGGGACTTTTTGATAAAGGCCATTCTTACTAGAGATAGGTGATATCTCATTGCAGTTTTGATTTGCATTTCCCTGATGATTAGAAATGTTGAGCATTTTTAATATGTTTGTTGGCCATTATTCTGTCTTCTTTTGAAAAATTTCTGTTCATGTCCGTTGCTCATTTTTTGATAGGGTTGTTTGATTTTTCCTTGCCAATTTTTCTGAGTTCTAAATAAATTTTAGTTATCAACCCTTTATTGGATGTGTAGCTTGCGAAAATTTTCTCCCATTCTGTGGGTTGTCTGTTTGCTCTCTTGACAGTTGGTCCTTTACT
>CAUYPO010141993.1:0-58804 GCA_963574435.1 Cheirogaleus major | reverse complement strand
CCGCCAAGGCCTTAAAAGCGTGTGTGCTTCCCCGTTCGGGGTCTCCGCAACATGTAAGAAGAAAGGGAACCCCATTAAAGCGCTGTCAGAAGAACTCCAGTTGCCGTGTCTTCCTTGCTGGCAAGGCGGGCGCGACACTGGATGGAGCTGGAGCCCATTCTCTGAAGTGATGTATCACAAGAATGAAAAAATAAGAAGCACATATACTCACCATCAAATTGGTACTAATTGATTAACACTTATGTGCACATATGGAAGCAACATTCATCGGCTGTCAGGCAGATGGGAGGGAGGAGGAGGGAATTGTATAGTCACACCTAATGGGTAAGGTTTACACTGTCTGTGGGATGGGCACGCTTGTAGCTCTGACTCGGGCAGTACAAAGGCAATATATGTAGCCTAAACGTTTGTGCCCCCGTAATATGCTGAAATAAAAAAAAAAAAAGAAACTCACTTTAAACATAATGACAAAGTAAAAGGATGCGGAAAGATATATCATGTATGTAATAAAAAAAAGCAGAAATGGCTATGTTAATAACAGATAAAGTAGACTCAGAACAAAGAGGGATATAACATAATGACATTAGAAACAAAGAAGTATGTAACATAATGACATTATGCACCTACTATATTTGAAATCTTACGTGGTAATGATAAAAGCTGTAGCTGTAAATATATAAATATATAAACCTCAAAAAATGTGAAAAAAATCATTATAAGTTATTTTTTCTCCAATTTGTGGATATGAGTGCTTCTCCAATAATTATGAAGTTTTTCAATTTTTCTAACATTTTCTACATTTTTATTGATTTTAAATATACTTATGGATTTCATGGATTGTATATTTTCTTCTATATAATATACATTATATACTATAATTAATTATATATATCTTTAGAAAGTATGTACTGAGTTTCCATTCTGTGTGATGAAAATTATACACTCTATTTTCTAGGAACTTAATGAGTGCCACATCTGACATGAGTGACCTGTTAAATTAATACAAAATAAAAGACTCTAATGTAGATTTATGCACAAGCATATTAACTGCATCATTATTTTAAAATGTGAAATAATTGATACCACATAGCATACAATAAATGGGAATTAGTATAATAAATGGGGCTATTTCTATATTATAGGATAACATAAAGCCATGAAAATTATATTAAATTAATATTTAATGACTTTAGAAATTGCTCAAAATATTGTTACAGGAAAGTGTGTCATATATTTCAATGGTATAATTCTAAATATGAAAAAATTGTATCTGAATATAAACACATGCATTTACAGATACCCTATATGAATTATTTATCTCAAAGCCTAGAGGCATACATTTCAAAATCTTACCTCAATTATGATCTTAATAAAACATATTAAAATTTCACATTATACAGTATGTTACGATGGGGTTTGGCATCAGGAGATTAGACTTAACTCCAATCGTATTCTTATATTTTTAACTTTTAATTTTGAGGTAATTTCAGTGTGTTAAAGGAAGACAATTTTTGCCCAACGACTGAAATGTAGTACTTCTTACAGCTGAACAACTATGCACATCACTGTACTGTATTAGCCATACTCTTTGCCTCAGCTATTGTTAATGCACGGAATAGGAATGTGAATAATAGAATAAAAGTTTTCCTAAGGCCTTTTCAGATACCCAGTGTTTTGTAGTCTATGGCTGACAGAGGTAATAATTCTTCACATTTTAAAGCACAGTGAATTGTAGAGAAACCAGGGATCTGGGAAATATAATATGTTAGTGAAGATTTGAACTATTCAATCAATATATAAGTGAATCAATATTCTATTGACAAATGGATCAATGAACACTTGAAGAAGATGCAGTAAATTTTTCTCTATATATTTCAAGCAAATTTGTATACTCCTTAATTGTAAATGTTATATACGTATATCTTATGAGTTGCTGAATAACATATAATCTGCTAAAAGCTTGAATATTGTTCTAAAATATATTAAATATAAGCAGGTCTTTATATAAATATTAAAGAAAACTTTGAACATGGAGATTGGATTAGGTCTTGTCTAAGCTTTGCGTGAAGGAGGAAAGGAGTTTGAACTAAATGGATTTTAGTTGACTTGACTGCTAGTTCCCCTCTTCAAAGAATGCTCAGTAGTATGGGGTAAACTCTCGAAATAAAGGTTCATGACTATAAAAGTTCTATAGTAGACATGCTTATGCATCTTCTCAGCCCTTAAAACATTGTATTTTCATTTATTTACTTATAAGAAGCATCACCTGATCCAATCCACAGCATTGGACCCTCACAGCCAACATTGTGCCCAGGCCCAATTCCACATTAATTGGGCTAGGGGTAAACATTTTATGGTAGCCATTGTTTCTTTCCCCTAGGACACTGGTATTGGGCGTGGGAGATTCTAATTCAGTTTCTGCTTATGCTCAAATATGTAACCTATAATAAATTCAAGTTTCTCAGTGAAAATGTACTCAGTCATGAGCAAAGAATAAAGAAGGCTTCAATTTGAAATGGAAAAATACACAGCAGAATGTAATCAACAGGAGAGACTGAGTCAGTTATAAGGGTCTACTATTTTCTGGCCCCTGTCAATTTCAAAGGGAACCATCACTATATTTTAGCTGCAAAATTTCATAAACAACCATGTATCCTCACACCAAATTCTGCTTCTCAACTTAAGGTAGCTCAAGTTATTTTAGTTAGTTGCAACTGTAGTTTAATGTATCCAAACTCTATACGGGAGAAATTACTAAATCAATAATTTTAAGAAAACTAGTCCCTAAATGTTCCTAAAATGCTATGCACAAAAGACATAGTGAGGGAAGATAACAAGCATACAGTCTCATCTACAAATGAGTCAAAGAAAACACCATCAGTTAGGATTTTAATGCAAGCTTGTTAAAGCACAGAATATTCCATTTTTTCTTTATTTCATCTCTCTGCTAAGCCATTCTTGGAGCTTCAGTTTTTAATAGGGGTTTTATAATTAGGCTTTAATAAGAATTTCCTGTTCAGAGACCTACTCTGCTTTCTTCTTGCTTTCTGTATATCCTTCTTTGATTGTCAGTGATTAATAACAGTGTCATTAAGTCTCATAATGTAGACTGGCAACATTAACCAGAAGATACCTGTGAAACAGTCTAAACCAGTACATGAAATAAATCATGCCTATTTCTTAGACCAGAGTAAAAATTCTCTGTTTATGCCAAAAGGGTGAAGGTTTCTTTTGCAAAGAGAAGGTAAAACTTAAAGAAATTCTGAACTCCTTTCTTAGAAGTGACTGAGATTTTCTGCTTTTTATTAATAAATATATATCATCTTTTAAATACAAACTTCTCAATAATTATTATTATTTAAGTCATTTACTGGTTGGTTTGCAGCAAGATATTTAAAAGTACAGAATTATAAAATATTAAAGCAGGAAAGAAATTTAGGTAGAATTTAATCCATCACCTCCTTTCACAGAGTAATAGAGAGTAAGTTACTTTTCCAAGGTCATATAGAAAATTGGTCATAAATTTAGGGCTTAAATCCAGTTCTAGTAACTCTTTGCACAGATGTTTTATTTTTTAATATATTATATAGCCTTTCAATTATAAATGATATGTTACTAAATAATTTATTAATTTAATAACCTTCTTATGTCACCATTTTTAAAGGCTATGTTGTGCCAATTCCTGTGATAGTTTCTGATGTTAATATGAAGAATAAATATGGTCACAGTCCTTAAGAACACAGGGTGGACAGAGATTAGACTTACAATTGCAAATACCTACTACAATATGTAGCATAACAATAAGATCAGTAACCTAATGAAGAAATATACAATATGCTTTGGAACTTCAGAAGGAAACTTTATTAGAAGAGGTAACAATTGGCTGAGTTGTGTTGTATATGTTTAAGTTTGCAAAGTATAGAAGAAATAAAGCTTCTTATTAATTGGTATCAATATTTGAGTATCTCCTGTGAAGCTGAAATTATGTCAAATCTCATATTATTATCTATCTATCCATCTGTCCGTCTACCTACCTACCTCCTTACAACAAATTTGTAAGGGATAGTTGTTTGTCTATTTTTAACAATAGAATTGAGAGGAAAGGCCCAGAAAAATAAATATTTTTAGCAATTGCACAGTTAGTAAATGGAAGAATCATAATTCAAAACTGTGGTTGCCTGAATTCAAACTCACTGTTTTGGAAATATTGCACATGCAATCTACACACATGTGCATGCACCAAATTGCACAATCTAAGGAAACACAAAAAGCACAGAAGGTAAAAGAGGACAATTTTGCAAACAGATTCTTTATTGCAAGTGTTGAAAGCCAAATTATAAAAATGTATTGGTTTCTTAACATATTCCTCAAGTGTTTCATTTTCTCAGATTCACGTTTCATGTGAAAAGATAAACCAAACAAAAGTATATAAAGCACTACCAAATAGAAAGTTAATAGCATCGAGCAATTTTGTAGCTGCTTTATTAACACATAGACATTACTATACATGAAATGGAATGGTAATAGTCAGATACAAGAATGTGAAGTGTTTTATATAAGACTATAGCCTTAATATTTGGTACTGATATCTGAAAAAGTTTGTATGCACTTTTGTCCCCTGAAAAGCACATTACTCTCAACTGATGTCAATATTTCATAAAAAAGTTTATGTATTCAACTATTCAGATTTCTCTCATAAGAAAGGGGGTTTTACTCCACATTTAAAATGTTAACAATAGTAGAATTGGGAAATCTGAGTCCAGTCTCTCTTCTGATAAAAAAGAACTCCCACATACCCTCAAATTCCTCCTCTCTGTAATATTCATTTTCAATATTTGTTGTGTCAATTTAATCCAGACATTACACAGCCTAGTTACAAACATGAAAATTGTTAATTGTGGTTTACTTTCTAATAGAACATAAGTTGCTTCTAGTGCTTAAAATAATTTGAATTAAGTGATGAGGTAGTGGGGGTGAAAAATAGGAAAAATAAAATGGGCACTGTGCTATATAAATAATTTTAACATGTGAAAGTGAACATCTTACTGGAATTAAAATGTATATATTAATTTCATGACCATTGATATCTTAGAATTAAAACTTCCAACATACCCTGGACTGATTGGGTAGGAGGACTCAAACAGAACAAGAAAATGGTCATTAAGAGACATTCATAGAGGTCTTAATTGACAACAGCCAGCCATTAGGCAGCAGATACTAACTGAATAATATACAGGCTTAACGAAATATTGATACTCAGTCGCATAGATGCCTAATTAAATACTGGTAGATCAGTGTAGGTATAAATAAAGGGAAGACAAATATGACAGCACTAGTTATTTTTATAGATTATATTGTCTTTGAGGTAGTATAGTATCATTTATATTATGAATGAGAAAATCTTTTGGACTAGCCTTAAGTGTATTCTCATTCTCGTAACATACAATTTCTTTTGACTTTGTTGGGGGAATGATGTGTTCTATTAATATTAATTAATTCCATTGAAATTGGAGAGAAAGTTTGTGCTTATTCCATTTTTTTTCCTTTTTCCCTGCAAGAAAGCACCATCTAGGGTTAGGACAAACATAATTTTAATGAATTTAAATCTCCTTTATATCTTTAGTCTATGACTTCCTATTTCTATTTTCATTGAGCCAGTATAAGCCTTATATTTTTAAAGAAATTTTACTTATGTAAAACTTATCTTTTTTTTTCAGGAAACAAGGATAAAGAAGAATTTATCTTAGTCAATGGAAAACATATGTATTTTTTTCTTTCTCACTAAATCCATTTTCCAACCTGTAGCATTTCATTGAAATTCCAAATATCCCAAGTGAATCTTTCCTTACTATTTATTTTTATTTAATGTTGACTTTGATTAAACAAATTTGTTGTAAAGATTAAAGAAATAAATAAAAGGAAGAGAAAATTCATTGATGAGTTATTAAATGACAGAAAATGTTTATACATTATAATGGTTAATGTTTGCACTAACTCATAAAATAAAAGGTAGTACTCATTAAAAGTTATAATATGTAGGTTCATTTATATAGTGCTATTCTAAGAAATTATCATTAACATTATTATTAAACTGGAAATTTTAATTCTACTGGATTTTATATATATATATATATATATATATGTATGTATATGTATATTCACTCAACCTCCTCGGATTTCCTGCTAATCATTCTTCTTCATTTTTCTATCATACTCTATATGTACTTCACTCTGTCACAGAAACTATTTTATTGAAATAGATAGTGGATAGCACTACAAAGTTATATTGCCTTGTACTCAGAATTAGCTATTGCTACTGTGTTCTGTAGGGTAAGCCTTGTTATTTTGTCTTTTTTTTTTTTTTTTTGATGACTGTCACATTTCATATTATGGGTTTCTTATGTCTGCTGACAGAAGTTTCTATGAGCCTGCCAGAATGACAGAACTATGAAGTGTACCATCCATTGCTGTCACACATATTTAAAAGGTCCCTTGATGACAGACATTTAGGCTATTGACGACAGACATTTAGGCTATTGATACTTTATCACTTCTACAAATAATAAGGCAATATTCACCATTTCATATCTACTAAGTGGTAGCATGAGTGAAGGATACATTCTAAAATTAAAATTGTGGGATTAAAAGTATCATCTTTATTTTAATATAGATAGATATCAATAACATTTGCACTAAAAATGCTCTCATTTATATTCATAACATGTGTAAAGGGAAGCACCTGTTACTCTATACTTTTTCCAACTGTGGGTTTTAGTTATTTTTTATAGTAATAGTTTGTTGTCAGTTACACAGGGAGAAGAAGCACAGGAGACTTGGCAGTGTAAATTGCTTACATCGGTCCTTAATTACACAGGAGAGTTTGGCAATCTGAAGGAGCAGTTTGGAGCACACGTTACTCTTGGCCAAAGAGGCCTATAATTTAAAATAAAAGGACCATTCTTCTAATTTTTGTGGATTTTTAAAACAAAAGTTTAGATAAACTCTACTTGTATTGACAATGAAGACATTTTATCAACTGGTAAACTCTGCTGAGGGAGAAAAAAATCATGTATCTCATCTTACCTGGAGTTTGGAAGCAAAAGTCATTAGAAGAATATCGACTCTGGAGCCAGACTGCCTGATTCTCAATCCTGACTCCACCATGTAATGTGTGGTCCTTGGCAAGTTAGTTAACTGCTCTGCTCTGAGTCTAATTTCCTTGTTTAAAATGGAATAATGGTAGTACATAGGACTTTTGAAAGTACTAAAGAAGTATATAGAGACCAACTTTCTTAGGTTTCACATATAAATGAGATCATATGGTATTTGTCTTCCTGTGCCTGGCTTATTTCATTTTAGCATAATGTCCTCCAGTTACATCCATGTTGCAAATGATAGAATTTCCTTCTTTTTAAGGCTGTATGACATTCCGCTGTGTGTATGTGTATCTATATTTAGCATATTTTCTTTATCCACTTATATGTTGATAGACATGTCGGTTATGTCCATATCTTAACTATAGTGAGTAATGCTGAAATGTATAAAAATATAAAGAACCTAGATTAGATACCCGCAAAAAAAGAGAATAAAAAAGAGCATGTAGAATAAGGATTAAAGGAATAAAGGAGTATGTAGAGTTCTTAGAACAGTGCCTGGTATGAGAATTAGAATATATTGCATTAAAATAATACTTAATATTTTGCATTAAATCATGAGACTATATTAATCAATAGACAAATATTTATCCATCTCAATATGTTTTGTGACAAAAAATTAGTCATAGAAAAGAAGGCAATATATTTAAAATTATAAATATGTAATAAACATACATTTCCTACCTTTGAGGATTCTATAGTTTATTATAGAAGACAACTCATGTGTACATAAATATTGTCTAACAATAAAATACAGCACATGCTAGTGCCAGGTTGTGACCCAGAAAATCTCCTGGAAAGACTTGGACTTCCCAGGTACTGAAAGGATGGAAAGACCAATGGCAGTGAAAAAAGAGTGTCCTCATAAGATGTTAAACAGGACTGAGGTATGAGATCTATGAAAAATTATAATTTTAAAAGAAAATTTATATTTGTGCATCTAAACTCTATTATTTGTTCAATGCAAGTATGGAGCTATACATTATCCAAGAAGCCTTCCAACTCTAAAATTGTATTTGCTTTAAATCTATGAACAAACTCTTCAGGTCTATAGAATAGTGAGAATTAAAATGAACAGTACTAATGAGAGTTGTCAGTAGAGAGGAAAAGGGACTTAAACTGAGTGTTCATATTCAGGTTCAAGTTCTAGAAAATTGTGCTTCATGATTACATTTATGTTATTGTGCTTATTATTATTTTCATATTTTTATCACTTAAGGATCTGCTAAGTTTTACATTAAATGGTTTTATTTTTATCTAATAACTTTATTGGACAATTTTTAATAACTAACTTTAATATGGTATGACATCAATATAACCTCCTGTGAACTATCAAAATGGCTTCATGTGTATTTGTTTTCCAAGTAATTCAATAGAGCTTAAAGGTTTGTAAATGGGATAATATGAAATATTATCATATATGGAACTATCATACACGGGAAGGATGAGTTTGTGACAAGTAGAACTAGGACAATCAAATGGGCCTGAGTTTTTTGTTTATAATATTGGGACATCAATGCCCATTTAATGGTGTAATGGATATTTGTTACATATTGTAGCTGCTCAGCATCTTTTACACAGCCTTCATGTATGAAGGGAATTCATCATATTGTGAATCTTACCTCTAAAAAGTAGGAGCCAACATGTAACCTTAGTTATCCCAATCAGATGATCCCCCAAAATTCTTAGAGTAGAGAGAGAGCAACCTAGGAAGAGAGGCTTTGTAGACTCTATATCCTGGCAAAAGTTCTAAGAAGAGCAAACATCTGATTCTCTAGGTAGCAATAAAAGAGGTACTAGGGATGGGGTCACAGGCTCTTCATCTGTATTTCCAGTTGTATCAATGACAAGAAGCAGTGCTATCCATGCTGCAAAAGGGCTGATGTGAACTAGATTTGCCCCTGGCTACACACACTCAAATCTGATTTTGGTATTGCTGGATAGATTGTAAGCCATCAAAAATCTTAAAATTAATTATTATTATGCTAATCCCAGCTAGAGTGGATCTCTAAAGTTTGCAATTATGTATTTTGATTGATGTTTGAGTTAAACATAATAATTAAAATTCCCAGAACACATGATTGTACAAAACTTTTTTTCAATGAATACTTGTTTTAAAAAATGCTTGGAGGTCCACTCATGTATTGATGGGCACCTGGGTTGTTTCCACAACTTTGCAATTGTGAACTGTGCTGCTATAAACATTCGAGTTTTATTTATGGGTTCTCTATTCTTTTTCAGCTGTCTATGTCTCTAATTTTATACCAGTAAACCATACTTTTAAACCATGGTGTTTTGGTTACTATACCCTTATTGTATAATTTGAAGTCAAGTGATGTGATATCTCCAGATTTGTCCTTTTTGCTTAAGATTGCTTTGACTATTTTGGCTTTTGTTTGTTTGTTTGTTTCAAATGAAGCATAGGATCATTTTTTCTAGATATGTAAAATAAGACATGGTTATTTTGATGAGAGTGTTCTTATGTTTAATTGAATTTTAAACAAAGAATCATACTCTAATTATATGGATATTATAGAATATATTCATCAATAAAATATCAACTGATACTTTCATTTTTTAATATAGCATTGCCTGCTATATTAATTCTTCTCTCCATGACTAGCAGTCATTTTCATCATTAAAATCTTTTTAATTAATGATGTGCTTAATGTGATAGCTTCATGCACAACATGTCTGTTTTAGACAGAATAATGACCTCTTAACAATGTTCACATTGTAGCCCTGATGTCTGCAAATGTGTGTTATGGTACATGGAAGTGGGATTTAAGGTTGGATATGGAATGGAGGTTCTAAGCAGTTGACCTTAAAATAAGGGGATATTCTTGATTATTTAGATGGGACCAATGTAAGCACATGGGTTTTATAAGTTAAAGAGGGACGCAAGAGAGTCAGTGTCCTAGAGATGCTGCAGAAAAATTCAACTTCTCATTCCTGTCTGAATAGAGAAGGGGCCATGAGACAACGAATGTGTACAGACTCTACACACTGGTACAAGCAAGGCAGTGAATTCTCCCTCAGGGCCTCCAGAAGGAATACAGCCCTGGCAACAATTTGATTTTAGCACAGTGAAATCTATGTAAGACTTCTGACATTCAGAACTGTAAAGTTATAAGCTTGTGCTATTGTAAGCCATCAATCTTGGTAATTTGTTATAGCAGCAATAGGTAACTAATACAATATCCAAAACATAATTAATAATTCACCCAGACATGTTCACAGTAACAGGAATGCTAAAATCCCCCTTGTTCTTTCACTCTTCTCATTATTCTAATTGTATCTTCCTGCAGCTGACTAGATTTTAGGGTGTCTTTCTCCACCCCATCCATGCCAATATTATTAATATTCAATAATATATGTATTATAAATCCATTCAGTTTATCTTCTTTTTTCATTCTCATGTGCATTCCTGACAATCAGGTTCTCTTTTTCATTTACCTAGACTAACGTAATGCACCCCCCCCAGAAGAAATTCCCATGGCTTCTTTTCTTCTTTGCAAAATAGAAGGAAAAATGCTCACTTCACGTGTCTAACAGAGCAGTAGACTTCTCAAATGAAAATTTCATACTAAAATAGCTCTTCTCACAAATCGTGGTGAATCGTTGTATATTTCCTTTAATATCTAATAAAATTATAGTAATAATAACAATTACTGTTTATTAAATCATACACTGAATAAATAATAGGCATCATTCTAAATTTTTCCTTTCATTACTTTATTTTTGTTCTCAGATATCCTATAAGTTAACTATTTATCTATTTTGTAGATGAAGATATTGAAGTTCAGAAGTGAGGTAATTAACCAAAGGTCACCCAGCTAAATAGCTACACAGTTGTAGTTGAAATTAGGGACATGTGGACCTAAACCAATTACATTTAACCCTCAGTATATAGGATACACCGATGACTGGTTACTCTCCAAAATCATGAAAACTGTTTCCTTTCTCTCACTCCCCTATTGCCATACAGATTTGCCAGGCTTCTTTCAGCCAATTGATAACTTGATAAACTTAATGTTTTAATTTAATATGAAATATATTCATGTTTTCAAAATAAATAAATATTAAAAGATTTCTAGAAAAACATCTCCTTCCTGTTTCACCACCTCTAATGTGGTTCTTACATTCCCTTCAATATTACCTTGAATTTGATTCTTGTGTACCCTTCCAATTCTTTATGAAAATACAAGGAAATACAAACATTCTTACTTTGCCTTTCTTACACAAAAAGTAGCAAAACATATGTAATGTTTGGCACCTTCTTCTTCTTAGTTTTAATTCCCAAACTACAGAAATGTGTAAGATTAGTACCTGATTATCCACATGCCATTCAATTAGATACCTCAATACTTCTCTGCAAGATTTGAAGCAGTTGTTAATACTCTTCTTATTACAAACACTTTCAGAACCATCTACTAAAACACTAAAGGAAGCAATAAAATGAATGACTAGCAAAACTTGGAAAAAATTCCATGTTATATACAAGAATATTTTACATTCCTGTTATCTGATGGTAAACATCTGTTATTTTAATCATTTGTCATGTGTTTACCTAAGTGATTCTACTTCTCAAACACATGCAACTCTCCGAGACAGTGTCTATCCTAATACTGAGAGCAGCACATTGCAGAAGCCTTCAAGATAGTATGACCCATTTGCCTTGTGGAAGGGCTACTAGAGAAGCATTCCTCTGGGGACTGAACAGTATTTGTGTAATATGTGACTGTCTACATGTTGGAGCCCAGAGAAGAGTCCCTTCTCTATGTTTAAAGACAGTACTGAGTTTGAAAAAGAATGATGAAAAATTTTTAAAGTTCATTTAGAAATGAAAGTAATAAGATATCAAGTGAAGACAAAAATTTGCCTGACTTGGATTAATTTGTGACATTGTATAATATTAGACTTGTGAAATCAGTAAACACCATAGATTTACTAAGATACACACATATACACACCCATATTTGTGTCATGTTAAATTTTATGTGGCAACTTGGCTAGACTATAGTGCCAATTTGCTTAGTCAAACAACAGTTTAGATATTGTTATTAAGGTTTTTTGTAGATGAGATTAACTTTAAAATCAGTAGACTTTGAGTAAAGCAGATTACTCTCCGTAATGTGGTAGTCCTCACCCAATCAGTTGACAAAAGACTGAAGTCCCCTGAAAAGGAAAGAATTCTGCCTCCAGACTGACTTCAGACACAGAACCACATGATTTACTCTCGTTGGAATTCCTAGCCTGTCAGCCTGATATTCAGATTTTATACCAGCAGCCCCACAAGTCTCTCTCTCTCTCGATATATCATAGCTTCCCTGAACATATGTTTATGAGGATAATGAAATAGAAGCAGAGAAAAAGGGGAACATTGTCAAGAAATATGAGACAATTACCATTTAAAGTTTAATTATCAACGTATTCTTCTGTATAATCCTTCTGAGTGTTTGATATCCTGTGACACCACCAGAGAACAGTTGGATCCATGAAGAATTATTTGGCTACAAGCGACACAGAAGGAAAAAAATGTGGCTCAAAATACTTTAGTATATTTTTGTCATCTAACAAGAAGTCTGCAGTTAAGTATTTAAGGGCTAATTTAGAGTATCAAGTAAGATCTCAAAAATCTAGGATATTTTTGTTAATCTTTCTTGTCATCCTTAGTATGTTGGCATTTTTGAACTCATGCTTGCAGCTCTCTGATCACAAAATGATCACCTTAGTTCCAGGAACATTGTCTAAAACTTAGGCAAAAAGAAATCTGAAAAGGTCAATGCCATCCTTATTTATCCCTTTTTAAAAATTAAAAAAAAAAAGTAGACATTCAAAAAGACTCCCAGAAGATTTCTTCTTGAATTTCGTTGGCCAAAGTATCCAATGAGGTTTCAGTTCTATTAGGGTAGGATAATTTATATAAGACTAACTTTTTCCTACAGATGTAAAATATTATAAACCAAAGAAATATTATATATAAATATTATAAACAAAGAAAATAATAACAAATAGCATACAACTATTTGAAGGCACTAGATTGTGACCAAGAGTAGTTTCTTACTGCAAATGATTTAGCCCTAGCAGGCTAAACTCACTGCAGAGCTGGAACTACGGAGCCTTGAAGTGAGCAGAAAGACACAAGCCTGTTGATGTGAAAAAACAAGATTTGGAGCCCAAGCTGGTCAATACCCCTGGGAGTTGAGAGTGGAATTCTCACAGTGGAGAGAAGTTCCAAATTCTTCTAATAAATACTCCTCACTTTTTTTTTTTTTTTTATGGCCACTAAATTATACAAGTGCAGGTGAGACTGCAACCAGCTCAGTGAAAAGCAATGTCTGCAAAGCTCAGGGAGCTGAGCGTATATCTCTGCTATTGCTGACAAAAGGAAAGACAGAGCTTGGAATTTCATTTAGAGGGCTAAATTAAAGGAAGTAAATTTAAAGCCTATTGAAAACACAGAATAGCCACATCACAGAAATAGCAACCACGTTCCACTCCACTCCATCAAGAAGTTAGCTTCTAACTCTTCACCGAAAACAGCCAGCCTCACAGATGAAGGGATCTTGTGCCTGGAGTTTAATGTTCCAGTGTTATAGTTTTGCAATTTTTAATAAGCTTATCTTGGAGCATGGCTGACACATGGCCTCCCTCCCACTATCTCCCTGATCCCCTGGTATGTGTTTGCAGTAATTTCCTGCCCTTGCCCCTGACACCCTGGTTCCTGCCCAGCCACTCTCTCTCCACTCCACCCAGTAACTGCTGCCCACTGTCACAGCCAGCAAGGGCCTGGCTGCAGAAAGAGTGAAGGTTAGGCAAGCACGCCCCACGTTGTCCCTGGGCAGGGCATGGCAGCAGCCACACAGCACCATGACATATTAAGTGGGTAGCTTGGCAGAATTAAGTCTCCTCCTTCTCTGCATGAACTGGTGAGTGTTGTATTGATCTGAGCTTTAGATTTAAGCCTCCTTTTTATTTTCCTATGGACATCAATTTTTCAGGTTGATCTCACTGAGTCTCATACTATCAAATACCATCTGTATGCTGATTGATTCTCTGATTTATGCATCCAACCTCGACCCTTCCATCACTCTGTTGACTTGCCCTTTCTACATGAATGTCAAATTGGCATCTCAAACTTATGTTCAATCTCAAATATTCCTCATTTCATATAATATTGTTATCCACAGATTTTGCACAGGCCCAAAACTTGTAAATCGCACTTAATTCCTTTCATTCCCTCTTACCCCACATCTAATTTATCAGTATGTTCTAGTAACTCTCCATACAACTTGTAAATTTGGTGACTTTTCTTCTTCTCTGTTACTACCTTCTTAGCTTTAGCAGGCAAAAATCAATTGGGCAATTTAACCTATTTATCTGATTTCCTGGTTTCCAAGGGAAACTTTTCTAAATACAATTTCCACGTAAGAATCAGTTAAATATGTAAATGTCATTTTTTTAAATCTTGCAAGAACTTTCATGGAAATTTTGAATAAAATCCAAAACCTTTACCATGTGCTAAATGGCACCCTATAATCTACCTCTGCACATCTCTCTGGGCTACTAACACTTTGCTAACCATGTGCCAGAAACACCATCTTTTTCTATTTTCCTCAAACATGCCTAACATTCTTCCATCTGAGGATATTTGTAATTGCTTTTCTCCCTACCTGGAATTCTCTTTCTGCAGATTGTTTCCTGCTTGGATGCTTCTCTTAAATATCATGTTCTCAAAAATATAAGCCTGTTGTAAGGGGTCCATTCCAACCTGACCCACAGTCACTTGCAATCTCATTATGTTGTTTTATTTCCTCATAGCACTCATCATTATGAGAGGGTTTTTTTTGTTTATTTTCTGTCTTCCCAGCTATTAAAGGACACATATTTTGTTTGTTCATCTCCATAGCACCAACAATTAGTGTGTCTCAACATAATAAGTGCTCAATAAACATTTCTCAATTAAATAAACACATTAAATGTAGATAAAAGGGTTAAAATGGTTAGTTAGAGTTATATCTATTTGATAGTAACATATGCTCAAATGTAAAAAAAAAGCATCATTTCTGGATGATTGGATTGTTTACACTAAAATAGTAAAATAGAAGGAAAACTATTGTAGGGAACTGAGTATAATACAGTATTTTTACATTAAAATAATGAAAATATATAAATATAAATAAAATTTAACGCATCAATTTGGTACTCAGTGACCTGACAAATTCTGAATATATTTTCACCAAGATTAGTTGCTCTTTTAGGGGTTATCTCAAACTTGTCTTTCTGTCCCAAAATGTAGTGACAAATCTCATGCATAGGAGCTGTAAGACTTTTTTTAGCATATGCTATAGTAATTTTATTAGGTTATCTCTCAAGTTGACTGTTCTAGTTCTATTTTCTCATGAGTATGGTATGCACCATCAATATGTAGATGTAGGTCTCATTTTACTTTAGGAATTTTTATTATTATTTAATTTAGTAAGTCTATTCCATTTTTGTCTTTAAGAATTCAAATTTAGATAGACAGTAACTTGTCTTTAGCTATCTGTCTATAGCTATCACAATCATTTTGATGTCTTTTAACTGCTTTATTTATTTTTCACTTTAATGACTTCTGTGGCTTTTATCCTCTATGTCATTTAATATACATTTGATTATGTCTATTCTCCTTGTAATATGATTTCCATTTTTGAGATGATTTTACATTTTTCTTCAATTACTCTCTTGAATTCTTTCAGTCAGAATTCAAGAATTCTGTCCCTCTTTTTCTCCTTGCTCATGCATGCTTGTGATGTTCCTTTATACCTACAATTGTTTTTATTGGGGCTTTTTTTTCCTGCCAAGAATTTTTAATTCCTATTTTCTTATCTTTTCCTTAAAGTAACTTCTTATAAATTTTATGTTCTTGGTTTTGTCATTAGTTTTGTTTATGCATCAATGAGTTGGATATTTTTGGATAAGAAAGTTCATTTTGAGGATGGCTTTGGTTTTCTTTTCCAGTTTTCTGTTTTAAATTGTTCTCTTCCTTTGCTATGGAGAATATTAGGTTATTATTGTATTTTAACATTGTGATTTTATTCCATCATGTGTCAGCCAAGCTGTTACTGACAGACATTACCATTTTGAGAGTTGAATTCACTTTGTAATGCTCCAATTAGTTACCTGTTTTTCTATTTTAACATATAAAATATGTCTATTTCAAAGTTCTTGCAGCTAACTTTGTATTTATATAATTTTTTTCTTTTGTTTATCAGTCGCATTGTCTCAACTCTTTATATGTCTAGTATTTTTTGACTGTTGCGTGTTGTGCAATTTTATCTGGGCATATGGGTGTTTTAAATCTAGAGTTTTCAGATGATACTTTTGGCAAGAGTGCTTTTCCATTTTCTTCTGTTAGGCAGATGTTATAAGAGGCTGATCATCTCAATCTAATTAGTGTTTGAGCTTGGTTGGTGTTTGTTTACACTTTACAAAATATATTTTTCACTCCTGTCCATCCTGGTTCCTTGGACTTGGATTTCCTATAGATCTTTGCCCTGTTAGTATTGAGATACTGAAAGAGATTCAGTTCAGATTTCTGAAGCTTTTAAGCTCAGCTATTTAGCATCCCTCCCCAGATAGATTCAATATCTTACCAACATCTTAATTTTTGTGTTTCAGTCAAGCACCTCCCTCTAGTAGGATTTACATTTTTTATAATATATATCTGCAGATTTTTCTTTGCCTTTAAAAAATTTCTTCCGTTGTTCAGTAGCCCCCATGACTCAACTCATGCCTAGTTTTTAAAGCCAACAGTGTATTTGAATATCCATTATCTTCTAAGATGTGGTAATAGCCCTGTGTAATAGTCCCCCAAAATATCTATGGTTTCTCCCTCCCCCAGCAGACCCTCTGGTTAGCACAAGCACAATTCTTAGGTCATATCCAGCACTAATGAATGCCCTCAGTGAGGAAATGGCTGGCAAGAGTCAAGTGTTCTCTGCAGGGTTCTTAACTCTTTTGGAATTTAGTTTCTCCAGGTCTCCTTACTTATTTCCAGTCTTTTTTTTTTTTTTTCCCCTGAATTCCCTTCTCATATCTTAACTCTAAACTTTGGACTTGTTGTAAATATAGGCCTGAGCCTTTTTTCTCTTGGCTTTCATGTATCTGTGGTATCCTTACGTATTAATACGTATAGTTGACTCTTGACCAACATAGATTTGAACTGCGAGGGTCCACATATACATCGATTTTCTTCTCCCTCTGCTTCCCTTGAGACAGCAAACTAACGCCTTTTCTTCCTGCTCTCATCAACCTACTTAATGTGAAGACAATAAGGATGAAGCCCTTTATGATGATGCACTTACACTTATCATATAAAGATGACATCTTTATATGATATCTTCTCTTTTTAATAATTTTCTTAAAACTACTTTTTCTAGCTTACTCTATTGTAAGAATGTAGTTTATAATACATATAGCATACGAAATGTGTGTTAATCTACTGTTTATGTTATTGGTAAGGCTCTAGTCAACAGTAGGCTATTAGTAGTTAAGTTCTGAGGAGGCAAAAGTTATATGTGGATTTTTGACTGTGCAGAGGGTCAGGCCCCTTAACGCCTGCATTATTCAAGGGTACACAATATATATGCTATAATACACCTTTCCCTAGATGTTACATCTGGATGTCTGAATTATTGGGTTCTTTTGACTCCAAAATTCTACCCAGAAATAGAAATCTGTTTTACTTATTAACCACTGAACATTTTTCGGATTTTCTATCATTTTATTATTCTCTGCTAAATTCTGGATAGTTTCTTTACATATCCTTTTTAGTTCATTATATTTAGTTCTTTCTAATCCATCATTAATACAGTTTATTTTTATTTAATTATAAAGAATATTTTATGAGACTATTTTCTTTCTCCTGCTTTTTATATAGTAACTTTTCATATTGTTTCTATCTCTTCCTTGATAAATTGCTTAATTTAGGTATATCAGTTTTTTAGAGTCTTTCAAACTATTGCTCAATGCCATTAAGTTTTCAATATTTATTTCTTCATTATGTATAACAATGTATATGTTTGTGGCTATATGTATGTGTATGTGTGTAGTAGTTTATGATTAATCATGGGTAGGCCTTATAATTTGTATCAACCTCATTTTAGAATGGCTAATTTTTCCCTTTGGGAATATTTGACTATAGGCATGTCCTTTCCAAATAGTTTTGATTTCGCATTTACAAAGTGTTCTGGAAATATGACCGTCCACATGCCAATTTGGTTAACTCTTCAGTTTTGGGTTTTTAATTCCTTATAACTAGCATAAATTTGTAATCAAAATCTTCACGAGGCCCAAGCCTACATTTTTCTAAAAGAGATCTTTTCCTTTTTATAGCTTCAACCTGAGAGTATGCGTTATTGCTATTTATTGGAGCTAATAAAGACCTTTAAGTTTTTTTTATTATTCTTGGATGGGAATTGTACAGTTTCTCACTCTACTCTGTGTCTCACATGAAAATTAACTCCAAGCCCAACCTATTGTCCAGGTCCTATATGAAACGAAACCAGTTCAGTGTTAACTAAACTTTATATTTCACTTTAATCCATCCTTTCTTCCTTTCTTCCTTTATTGGTGTTTATCTTTGTTTTACACGATGTCTACCATACATCTGTATGGTTACACAAAGTGTGATTTTGCATAACCGCCCTGCCATGTTGATAGAAATGCAAATTTGCCCTATGTTTCCTATTTCTTGTATTTCCCATATTTCCTATCATTAGCCTATTTTACTTGTGAACAGAATACATAAGAATTAATTCACAAAATATCAATCAATATTCTTATTTATAACTGATTAATAACATAAGAAAATTTTTCCCTTTTTTGTGGAAAATATGGTCACTTATACACCAAATTTAATGTACTATGCTGACTTTTGAAAAACTTTCATTCAATATCTTTCTAATTAACATTAACCTTCTTGTTTATAGAAGAGAGGTACTAAAAAAGAATGAAGAATAAAGTGTTCAAATTTTTAGACACTATTTGTACAGAAATATTCCCTGTCTAACCAATACATAAAGTCTTCCATATTGGTAGAATTGTCACCATGAAATTATGCTATCCCTATTTTGAATGTTCCTTAGAAACTAGGCAACACTTTTGCATCTAGCCTTCTGGTTCTATTTCCTCATAGTTCCCTCAAGTATATAAAGCTTACTTTGATTTTGAGGATAAATAATTGTCCTGACTCCACCTGAATTACAATGATGCTACTGGTGTTTGCTCATTTACATGCTGGTTAAATTCAACATTCTTAATGAGATGACATCTTTATATGATATAAATATATATATACACATATGCATATACATTTATATGTATTTACATAAGTATATAAATATGTATATATGAAATCTATATTTTATCTCATTTAATATGCTGAATTTAACCTTCATGTAAATGAACTAAAACCAGTCATATGCTAGTAGTAGACACACACACACACACACAAATAAACACATTTATAGTATTAACACAAAACAAAATTTATATCATACGTAACATATTATATGTAAAGTATCACCTATATATGTAGGAATTTTTGTTTTAAACTTCCCAGATTAGTTTGGGATCAGGGAGTAGAAATATCAGATTACTCAAGTTTGTGCAAATCCATCAGCATGGAATCTTTTATTCACACATATATGTAATGAAGAGTGTACTTGAATTTAATTTGAGGGAGGGGGAGCTTCACAAAGAAGCTTCTGAAAACTAAATGTTGTTGGTATGTGATGATACGAAGTGTTAGTACCTTCACTTATATTTGCCATTGCCATTGACCTCAAAACTTCCAAAGATTTTTTTTCTTAAATGTGAAGAAGAGTCTCTTCCTTTTAGATTCAAAATTTTTGAATATCTTCAAGGAGAAAAAGTGAAGCAAAAATGTAATAGAGGGCACAGAGACACTGAGGGAAAGTCATCATAGAGCAATTACCTTACGAGGACCTGAAGGTGCAGTGTTTCCTGGATTCTCACATTCACACCAGAGTGTAGTCTGGGGAAGGTGATTCTAGGCACATGGTGGCTGATGCTCATTGTCCCCTGAACTAGCCACTTTGACATCATTGATAAACCTCTTGAAAACTGTCACAGAGCCATGAGTTGAGAAAGGTGGTTATTAACAAATATAATAATGGGAGCCTTGGGCTATTTGCCATGATCTCTTAAAAACTGAATGTCAAAATAGAGAGATAAATGCACTCTTCTATTCATACCCTCAAAACCATGGCTTAAGAAGCAGCTAACAAATAACACATTTTCACTAGTAAGTGTACAAAAAAGACCAAATTTATTCAGCCATCATTCACAGGGACAATGTATATATCAGAGATAAGGAATGTATTAACATTTAAAGGCACTAATTTTTCAGAACTGTGAGCAATATCCAAGATGACTAATCTTGATAGACAAAAGTAATGACACTAAGGTTTTGGAAATCATATCTATGTTGTTGAACAATGTATAAAACTAATTGAACTTATTTTGAAGTGATTGCTGGAGACACTACTTTTTTTCTTATACAGAAAAGTTCAGTCAGACTCATGTGTTGGTTAAGATAACAAATCAGGAATGTAGAAAGCAAACAGATTTTATTCATATTATGAAAGTTAATTGAGTGCACAATTATGTCAGCAATAACTTTTTGATTAAATTACTGCTCATGAATTTGCTAAGTCATTATGAATCATTAAATCTTAAATCACTTGTGCAAATCTGTAGTTACTAACATATTTTTATTTTCATTGTCTAATTTTTGCATTGGTGCTAATTTTAGAGATGTGCATATAAATGTCCTACTCATAGCAAGACAAGAAATGAGGTAGTATACATGAAAGCAATATGTAATTAAATCCAAATTAGACCATTTGTTTATTTTACAGATAACAGACAGATCTAATATTTTAAGCAATAAACATTTTGATCAAAATGAATAAAGCATGCTTGATAATACTTTTATTATTTTGATCACTTGCCTTTAGCTATGACTTTGCAATGATTAAAAAGACAATCATTTTATTCAATGACTTAAAGATTCACTGAGGGTAAGTTAAGTTTGAAATTATCTAAGGCCATAGTATATAATTTATTCTACTACTCTTTCCAAAGAACCACAAATATTTTTGGAAATAAGACATAAAACTTGTACAATAAAATGCATGATATCTTGCAAATCAGTAAAATGATGAATTTTAAGTTGATTGTTTCTGCTGTGGGATTCTGAATCTGTTTAAAAACTCAGTTGTATTCATTTTCATATATAGAGTTTTATAAATGTGTCTCCCAACCACTGAGTAACTATCTTACTGAGTAACTATCTCCTGCTACACTTAATTCTACTGATATTTGAGAAAAATAAGATAATGACGTTAATATAGAAAATAATGGCTAATATCTTCACATTTTTGCAATCCATTTTAATTTTATTTTATCCAGTATATTCATTCGACACTCTACATATGTGGTTATTCATTATACATATTCTATCTCAATTTGAGCTCAATGGCGTCCAACGGCTCCTTTCTGAAACCAAAAACATAAACTCAAAGAAGTCTGGTGTAAGTGACAACCAAAAGTGTTGGCAAGGGCACTTTTAGAGTTGCTATTTATAATTTACAATAGTAAAGAACATTAAGAACACAAATATCTGCATGTTTGCATCTGATACTTTTGATTGGGTGCCTCGAATAGGATCCTACCATTCATCCATTTTGAGCGATTATTAAGCACTGTATTTCCCTCTGTAACCACAGTTCCACAAGTGAATTAGGTCCTGACAATTAGATTCAGTCTTGAGATATTTGAAACTTGGAAGCAGGTTGAAACTTTCTTCCTCTATGGCTGCTATTCATGCTTGAAGAGATGAGGGGTTTTTGTGGCAGCATTCCTTATATAGTGTCCATTCTCCTGTTTGTTATATCAAGAGACAGCTGCAATGGTTCCACCATTTTATACTGAATCAAGTAACTATAACCAATAAATTGTGTTAATTAAATAATTTAAATGTGGAGATGAGCAAACTATGAATGTCTAAAAATATTTTATATCGAACTAGGTGAACAAGGAAATCAATTCAATCCAGCTGAGATGTACATTGGGAAATGTCAGAGTTAATTTTTGACTATCAAACATAAAAAAGAAAAATTCCCACCCAAGTCTAAAAAAAGAACATTTCTGAAATTAAGAAAGATATGACACCTAAGGAAATATAGTCTAAATTACTCTACAGACAACAACCGTCAGCATTGTGGTTGATAATTATAATACTATAGTGCATTACCTATATAAAGTCTATATAGTAGACAAAGGCCATGAAATAAATAGATTTAGGAAGTCAAATATGGAATAAAATCTCTGCAATTAATAGTAATCAAGAAGATGCATTTTATGGAACACCCACAACTAAGCCTGCATGCCACCTCTCGAGACAGAAACTGACCCATCTTCAAAATTATCCTGTGATGGAGGAGTGATAATGTTTCCCTGAGTTCATCAGGCAGGAAAAATTTACATGTTCAAATCCATTAAAAAGTGGACAGTCAATTGACGATGAATCCTGTCGCACCTAACTTAGATATGGCAGTAGTACTTTAAAAAAAATAATAATTTTTAAATAGAGTGAAGAGTTTAAATCCAGGCATATCAAGAGAATTAGAAGTCTGCTGGAATGATAACTATCATTGCTTTGAAGGAAGATAGACATTATTCAACTAGTCAAGCCTCTGACTGTAGAGAAAGATCTATATGATGTCTTCTGATAGAGCACTGTCAACCAACTGATATCTCTAGTGATGCTCGGTGTGCTGGACAGTGTTGTGTAAGTTCTGCTGCATAAATCATAGCTCTGTCAGATCATGACTGGTCACTAGGATGTCAATAAAAATAACTGAGCAACAATATACCAATGACTAAGTTGTGATACAATTGTGATGATAGTATGTGGTGGACTCTTCCATTTAGGTATTAGATTATATATAATGGTTTATGACCAAAAGAATATGTAAAAGAAAAACTGTTAACAGTATCCTCCAAATCAGATTATTAATTGGGGCCGTTACCAGAAATCTGGTAACTGGGTAGACCTTAGATAAAAGATGTAGAGGGATTAATAGGTCTGGGCGTATATGCCTGGAAGAGTAAAGGAGGTTGCTATAGGAAGGGAGGAAGCTTGTCAACTAGTGAGGGAATCTACTAACACTAAACAGCAATACGTGTGCATGGAGAAAAGCTCATATCAAAGGTGAAATCCATCCCAAGTTATCTTAGCTCAGTATTATTTGATGGGCTGTAGCTATTATGTGAAACTATGTTACTCACATGTGAAAGATTGTCAGTTAATCTTTCTTAAGCTTCATAAACAAATCTGAGCCAGTTTTCACATAAGCATCATAATGCATGATGTTGCTTCTGATGTGAGTGATTTGAATTTCCTGGAGGAGAGAGGAATCCACATAAGGAGACTCGCAGAGAGAAGAGGACATGGGAGAAATCAGGGCAGCTAAGTTAATCTTAAGAAGAATGACCTAAATTGACAAGCTGTATTCAGAAATAGGTAAAGATGATAATTAATATGTATTTTCTTTATAATATTCTGACTATTTCAAAACTTTAAAAATGATTATTAATTAAAAACCATTCAACTCTCAGAACAAAAAGCTAAGCTAATTGTGAATTTAGTCAATGAGAAATGTATGATATATAAACATCAGGGATTGGTGGTCCAGTATTTTAAAAAATGTTACCCCAAACTCTTCTTCAATTCACACAATATTGACTTTTTGTCCTATGATAGCAAGATGACTGTTATATCTCCAAACATAGAAGCCACATCCTATCAGCTGGGATAACAAAAGTTCTGTCTACTTGGCGCTCTCCTCCTATCAACAAGGTAGCCACTTCCCAGAATATCCCAGTAATTTTTTCTTCTTTTTTTAAATAGGAAAACCTTTGTTGTAATGGACGCTTTAATTCTTTTAAATTTATTTACTTATTTTTAATTGACAAGTAATTGTATGTATTTATGTAGTACAATGTGATGTTTTGATCTATCTATATATTGTCAAAAGATTTTGTCAAGCAAACTATGCATCACCTCACCAACTCATCAGTTTTTGTGGTCAGAACGTCAAAACCTATTCTTTTAGCAATTTTGCAATATACAATCCATTATTATTAACTGTGGTCATGATGCAGTGCAATACATCACCAAAACTTATTCCTCCATTCTAATTGAGACTTTGTACCTTTTGATCAACACTTTCCCTTTCACCATCTTTTCCCCTCACCCTGCAGCTTCTGGTAACCACCTTATGTTTTCTGTTTCTGTGATATTGACTATTTTAAATACCACACATGAGTGAGATTATACAGTATTTGTCTTTCTGTGCCTAGCTTATTTCAATATTTCAATTTGAATAATGCCCTCCAGTTCCATCCATGTCATCACGAATGACAGAATTCCCTTCTTTTTAATGGCTGTATAGTATTCCAGTGTTTATGTATAAACTGTTGGTGGTAATGTAAAATACTACAGCCATTTTGGAGAATAGTATTGAAGTCCCTCACAAAACTAAAAATACAATTACCATATGATTTAGCAATCTCTCTTCTGGGTATATATTCAAAGAAATTGAAATTGATATATCAGAGATCTACACTCCCCTGTTCATCTCAGTGTTATTCCCAATAGCCAAGATACAGAGGCAACTTTTGCTTTGATGTATCCATCAATGAATGTTTGGAGGAGGAAAATGTGGCATGTATACCTAGTAGACTTTCTTATGATTTGTATTGCCACAATGTGGCTGTGCAACCATCTATGGCAGCAAGAGAGACTGAGAAAGAAATAATCTGGTTTTGACAATTTGCATGATGAGAGATAGCTAAATGAGACTCTCACATTATCATCTATTGTTTTTATAAGAATGAAATTTAAAATACTTCAGATTATTAAAAAGTTTGAACATGTTGCATTGATATGCACTTAAGTAATAAATATAAAAACAAAACATCGCATATATATATGTGTGTTCTAACCACATACATACATTATACATACAAACACACAGTAATTGTATACTATATATGTTTAATTTCAAACATCGATGTATATATCAAAGAAACATAATGGTAAGATATATTTCCTAGACACCAAATGGACAAATACTATAGAATCTGATAATACCAGTGGTTGATTAATATATGCTGAAACAGGAACACTCCTATGTTTCTGTTGGGAGTATAAATGGGTACAAACATTTTGGAGGAAATTTGGCACTATCAACTAATTGAAGATGTGCCTAAATCAAACTCTGCAATTCTGATTTTATGTATAAGCACTAGAAAAATTTTCCCATTTCAGCAATAGAAGGAATGAACAGTAATCATCCTCACAGTATTGCTTATAATAGTATAATTTGGAAACAGTCTTCATTCTTTCAAATGGAGAATGGATAAATAATATATATCATTTTCACTGCTATGAAAGTGAACAAAAAGAGCAATCTACATTTGTGTATGCATCTCAAATATAATATTGAACAAAATGCAAATGTCACAGAATGTATTAAATATAATATTCTTTATAAAGTTTAGATACATGCAAAGTACTACCATGCATTACTTTCATAGTAAATAAGTATAAAAGAGGAGCCAATATGTGAAGTACTTTCCCAATCTAAAGTGATTTGGAAAAAGTGACAGAAAATAATATTTTTTTACTTGAAGAGACATTGTAGTTAGGAAAAGTACATAATAGACTATGAGAAGAAAATTATCTCTGGGGAATAACATGTCATTTATTCTGATACTCTCCAACAATGACATATGGACATGTCAATATAAGCCCATGTTACATCCCTTAATGCAGAGTATAAATCAGCAAGGAGAGAACACACGTGTGTGCATGTACATACACACACAAACACACACACATACACACACAAATCTCATAAGTTTATATTAATTTACTAATTTCTTTTAGCCAAAATTATCAGAAATAATGATGGTCCCAGTGAACAAGAGAATATGCAGCATATTTGGGGGGTAATAATTTAAGTATAAATTATTTTAGGAAAAATTATTTTATTGTATTTTTATACAAATTACCTCAGTCCTTATTTCAATTATCTGCTACTTTGGAAAAAATCACTCCCAAACTTAAAGACTCAAAATAATAATAATAATTTTTTCAGAGACTACTTTTGGAGCAATTTAGGTTCACAGCAAAATTGAGCAGAGAGTACAGAGTTCCCATATACCCCTGCTCCCACACGTGTACAGCCTCTTCCATTATCAGCATCTCTCAACAGAGTGGTACCTTCTTTACACTGAGGAACACATAATTATTACCCAAAGTCAATAGGTTACATAAAGGTTCACTCTTGGCAGTGTACATTCTATGGATGTGGACAAAAAAATAATGACATGTGTCTACCATTGTAGTAGTTTCACTGCCCCGAAAATCCTCTGTGCTCTGCCTATTCATCCCTCCTGCTCTCCCTCCTAACCTCTGACAACCATTTGTACCACAGTTCATTTACCTATTCACCTATTAAAGGCCATCTGGTTGCTAATTATTTTTTTATGATTCTTTAATTTGTCCTGATAGCTCTTTTGCTTTGCTTGCTATTGGCTTAGGCTGCCATCGTTTGCATGCCTGGCAGTGTGGTGCAGGCTGCCAAGCAGGAACTCAGCTCTGCCTATGGGCCATTTCCCCAGGGATTCTTCACATGAGCCCCTTCACATTGCTGCATGTACATCTTCAGGGCATCATGGCAGATTTCAAAGAGATATTCCAAATTCAGAATATAGATTTGTGGATATTTTAATGTCCATAGTCTCATCTCTTCAGAAATATTTATAATGGTGCATCCGAGGCATCCTAGAACCTCTGTCCTATACTGTGAGGCGGGCTTTTCTCTACATTAGCCTGAGAGTTGTTAGTAGCTGTGGAACAATGCTGTTATGATTCACAGACGTTCTTTGTCTCTCTGGATGACTCTATGAAACACATACCCTTAAGAACCTTAGAAGCTCATGAGTATAGAACAGAAGTTCTACCATGCACCATCATCATTTCTGAGTTTGTTATAAAGAGTCAACCCCATACGTGACTTCACCTTGATCTTAATTATTTATTTTATTGTTTTTACTGGTAGTACCTTTCATTTTGTCTTTTCCATGAGGCTATTTTTTAATCTGAGTATCTTTTGCCACATAAGAAGCCTGGTAATAAGCAACAGTTTTATGTTCAAACATACAAGTCCTGGCCTGGAGAAATTTACAGTAAAGTCCATCTGAAAATGGATAAGAGAATGATAATGGATAATGAATGAAAATGGATGGAACGTAACAGTTCCATCTTTAGGTCATTCTTCTTTGCACATGCTTTATCATAGACAACTAACATAAACCAAATGGCAACTTTCAACTTTTTGCCCAGAAATACACTTAATCCAGAAGTTCATTTGGTACTTTTTCAATCACTGTTATTCTTGCCAGTGCATGGCTCTATTTATATTTAATCAAGCTTGAAATATCTATAACTTACCTCCCTTTCCAGCCTTCTCCCTGTGCTTCAGGAGCCTCCAACTGTAACTCAGATCCAAAGCCAATGCTTTCTCTGGTTTTTTTTATGTATTTATTTTTATTTTATTTTCATCATAGTAGCATCCTACACCCAAGTGCTAATTTTTGGCTCAGTTATCAGTTGCTATATAACAGTGCCCCCCAGCTTATTTCCTCAAAGCAACTCTAGTTTATGGGATTTCATGATTCTGTGGGAAGCTCAGGTGGTTTTTCTCCTTCATTTGGTGTTGGCTGGGATGCATAGATGGCTGGAAGATCCAAAACAGCCTCAGTAAGATGACTGGGAGATCGGAGTTCAAAATAACCTGTGGGAGGGAGTCTCAGTTACCCTTAACGGGGGTCTCTCCATGTGGCTACTTGAGCTTCTTCACAACACAGTGGCTATTTTTAAGAATAAGTGTTTCATGCAGTGAAAACTTGTACACCTCTCAAGACACATTGTCTAAAATTAGAGTATATATTAATTATATAGAGTATATATTATATAGAGAGTATATATTAATATACTTTAATATATGCTCCAATTTCTGCCACATCTGCTTATTCAACAAGTCTAAGGGCAACCCCAGATTCAAGAGGAGAGGAAATAGACAACACCAATGGGAGGAGTGGCAGATTTTCACTAATTTTAATTAGCAGACATGTAATCTGTCTGCAAAGTTGGGAATTTTCTAGACCTGAAAAACAAACAAACAAAGAACCCTTAATGACTCTTATGCCACAAACCATTTATACTTATGGCTTTCATCTTAATTCAGGATTAATTTACATCAAAAAATCTGATTTTTCTATATAAGGCAATTTTTACCAATATTGAGTATACTAATTTTGTAACCAAATTTCGTTTTCCTGTTTTTACCAATAGTGAAAAAGCAGCATCAGTGTTCAGATGTTTCTGAGCAATACATCGTTTCCTAAAGCCATCCATAACCCTAGATCCAATTTTTCCCACATTCCTAAAGAAAAGTCGTAGTTTTTATTTTCATTTGTATTTTTTGCTTATCACCCTTACTCATCCCTGGTCTCCTATGAGAAAACATTCAGTATCTTAATTTTCTCCATTGCTGTGTTTGTAGCTGGCAAAAATATGAAAGGATGAACCATTTGGACCACAATATGAATGCTTCTGAATTCACATATTTAATATTTCATGAAGAAAAATTGTACTTCACACTTTATCCAGAATTACAAGATGTGCACTAAAGCAGTCTCAACATATAAATGGGAACTAGTCTTCTAGGCTACCTCCTCTCATCAGAAGTGTCCCCTTCTCATTGCTTTATCAAGATCAAAGTTGTTAGAAGAGGGGATAGTATCTTTGACTTAATTTGCTCCCAAATTCCATTTATGAGTATGAGAAAGCTAATTATTTTGGCTAAATGTTTCCTTTTCTTGGGATTATACTTTTAGTAATAAAAATAAACTTTGTGTGTTTACATATTTATTATTAGTTATCCTGATGGTTACATTTGTGTTGTATAATATGTGCCATTCAAAAGTAATTTTTTCACTTGTTTTATTTAGTTCAGTTCTAAAAGAAATATAATATTTTAAGACTCTTTAGAAAATTCCCTTTGTATTATGGAATTAATATATCTGTTATTACTGTCAGGAAGCAATGGTGACTAGTAAAATTAGAGTGGGGTTGGCAAATTATGCTTTAGAGTTTTCCTATTGTAGAAGAGATTAGTAGTCAAAGAAAAACTGAGAAAGGACTAAAAGTAGGAAAAATTATCATAAGCACAAACTTATCAGAAAACAGAAATTGGAATATTCAAAGACAAGGCAAAGCAGGCCAATTTCTCTTAATCTGCATAATTACTTAGGACGTGATTGTGTCATATATCCTAGGAGACTAAGAGCTCCACCCACTGTTAGAATATCAGCCTCTTTACAAGAATGTAGATATGTCTGTTTGATTCATAGAAGTATCCTGTACATCTAGTATAGTATATGAAACATAGTAGGCACTTGATAACCATTTTAAAATTAATTAGTGATTATACCCAATCTTTGCAATTTATAGAGTCTTATGTGGTGCTCAGACCAGAGATCAATCTTTGTCATATTTCAGTCTAAAGTATTTAGAAACAGGTCATTTCAGTTTATGTTGCTACTTTTCTCCTAATATATTAATGGTTTCAACTCAGGCCACATCACTGTCCAACCAATAGGAGTAACGCTTTGGGTAGGATTCTCATCCCCTGTAGCTACTATCCCTGTAAGGAGGAACAGATCGTAAATAGCATGATTCTCTAAGTGAGGAGTTTTATGCTAGAAGATAAACTGAGTATGGCAGGAGCCAATGACAACATTGTTCGCATAATGGTAATAATACAAAAGTATCTAAACCCCAATGTGTTCACATGGGAGATAATTTTATACTAAACAAGATTGTTTTGGTTGAACTTAAAAGCACCTGTCAAGACAAAACTCAAATTTCAATTCAAAGAGATCAAAATCTCTTTTAAAAATCTTCTATTTAACATTTTGCTTCATCAGGAAACTATTCTGTATGTTTCTGCTTGAGAATGTCAGCAGCAGTTATTTTTTCTGATGGACTTAATTGCTATAGGTATTAAGAAGTGACTTTAACTCTGAGTTTAGGGGTGACAAAATGATTGGCTATAAAAATATGGTAGCGAAATTATTTTTATATTGTATAAGGGTAAAATATTACTGTTTATAAGCAATATCTTCTTGTCAGATTGATATTGAAGTTGAATTCAGTTGAATTAAATGTTCGCTAACTCTTTTCCTTAATAACTTCCGAAAGGAGTTCTAAAGGTGAAAGATTTTCCTGTATACAACTACTCAATTGGGATCTTCTTAATTGGAATGTCTCCACAAAGGGAAATTCAGGTTCTTTGATAGACAACTTCTTAATTTATTAAAATTTTGGATTACAAAGTGAACAAAATTTAAAATCTCTTTTATCTCCACATGTATCCATTATGCAAAACTACTGGTAATTTTCCCACGTGCAGTCAAGTAAATGCAGGAGAATCGTTTCTAAAGAAACATGATTCATGAGTGCGATTCGCAACATCTGGGGGATGGACATGCTTGAAGCTCTGACTCTGGGGGGGAGGCGGGGGAAGGCAACAAAGGTTACCTAAACATTTGTACCTCCACAATATGCTGAAATAATAAAAAAAAGAAACACGATTCAATAGTATGATTTTCAAAACGAGATTTATAAAGGTAAATTTTTTAAATGTAGAGCATTTTGCTGTATACCAAATGTTGGCAAATTATTGTCAGTGGTCTAAATCAGCCTTACACCACCCCCACTCTCACTTGTTTTTGTTAGATCTTCTAGATAAAAATGGTGTGTGTGTGTGTGTGTGTGTTTCTTGACATTTTAAATAGTTAAATAAATACCTAAATAAATACCCTGAATTTTTTTTCTAGAACTAGAAAATCTACAACATTACTATCTTGTCCTTTCTAGGCAAATTATGTTGACATTTTCTCTATACATGCTTTATACATTATTAACCTAGTCATTAAGGATATCAGCATAGCTAACCTTAACCTCAATTTCTTCTTTTTCTAATAATTAACAAGAGAGTTCCACCATCTAATTTTTCAATAACCAAGGAACTAGTCTTTGATCAATAACTCATTTAAAAATTTATAATAATATAGTCAGAAATTTTATATCCATGTAAAAATAATTATGGCTTATTTAACTAATAAAGCAATTTCATGAATATTCTAATATTAATACTGAAAAAAATCCATGAGTAGAACAGAGCTATCTTCATAAACCTGTTTTAAAGGTGGAAGAAAAATTAGTCTCAAAGAGGTTAAGTGATTGGCCCGGGGTTGTAAGTCTTGCAATTATTAGGGCTTTTCTGACAATACAGATAGTCTCTTTATATGACTTCATGATGTCTAGTCAAATTAAACTGAAATCTTAGTTCATTTAATTGATTATACAAGAAAAATAATCTAAGTTAGTTATGCATACAATACTGAAGTCAAAAGATAATGCACATAATACAATTACCAGTGTTTTGTCATAATTAATGAATAAATCACAACAATTGGGTCACCTGGTAGACACCCTAATAAAATGAACAAAGAGAGTTAACCATATAACATGCACCTTGGATAGATAAATGGATCAATTAAACAATCTGAAATTACTGATCTCAACTCTACAAAGGAGAACAAAGCCCTTAAATCAGCCATGTATTTTCATTAAATCTTTGACAAAGTTTAACATGTAAGTTCTGCAACCATCTCTCCATTTATTAATGAATTCTATATTAAATTTCAATTGCATTAAACAATTCTGAGTCAATATAAAAATTGGTTTGTGTTTCCATAAGTATTTGCCTTACATGATACAACATTGTTATCACAATCACATGGCAACAAATTTAGAAAATTTATTTTTAATGCCCTAGGGAAATTAAAAGATATAACATAAGTTGTAAAGAACGACATCATGTGGGGGTGTAAAAGGGATGTGAAAGCTTATTTCTGTGAAAGATCAGGGAAGTATTAAAATACAAATTATATATATTTCATTGAAGTTATATTTTAAACTTGCATTAAGGCATAAACCACATTTACTTTATTAAATACTTAACTTTATGCTTTTTTTTCTACATAGAAGTGTAAACCTATAAAGGCTCTGCTGTGAATTCTTGATATTTTTGATGTATATGTTACATAATTTGAAAATGCATTTGGATTATTTTTGAGGAAACACAAGAATTTGGTTATAATGTCAGGATCTTAAATATATGATTATTTTTCCAGTTGGTTTTGGAAGTGAACAACTTAGTAGGAAACATGATTACTAGATCGCATTTTCCTCAATACTTAATAAAAGATATGGCATTATTTTCGTCTCCTTTTTATGGTGGAGAAGTCTGAACCTCTAGGGTTTTTGTGTGTTTTTCTGTTTTTGTTTTTTTCCTTTTTTTCTTTTTCTTTATGTTTTAATCTCAAAGAAAAAAAAAAGGTATCTTTATGTCCCCACCTCCCACCTTATTTGTTAATATTTCCTGATGTATGTTTTTTAAACAATTACTTTTCACTTATGTTTCAGGTACTTTTTAAGTATCTCTCTTCTTTAAGACTTCTTAAAATATTTCTGTTGTTAGTTCATAGTTCCATGTTCTCTGTCATCTTAAATCTAATAGTTTTAAAATGTCTTCTTCATCTTCTGTAGTTTGGAAGAACATTTTAAGATTATATTTCTCATTACTGATTATGTTTTTATTCATTGTCATTTCTGTTCTTATCTATATAAAAAAATACTGTTAAATTTTCTGTCAGATTTCTAGTGTTTATGCAATCTTATTTTATCTCATTCAGTTTTGTTTTCATCTGTAGCCTTTTCATGACATATTTATTTCTTGTTTCATGTTTTATTAATTTTTTGTTGAGAACAAGAAGCAAATGACTTGAAACAAGGTTCCTAGGTCCATTCTTACAAAGCACTGATATCCTCTCAATCTTGAATGGGCTGGTGAACAATCTCTTTGCAAATCCATATAATGCCATTTTCTTTTTCCTCTTTAATTATTTTGAGTGTTCCCTGCTCCTGTACGTTCAGATCCAGTGTTGGCCTGAAATTCTCCTAGTCTCTTTTCTCTAAGTTTCTTCTTGACTATTTCTCTCAGGTCTTAAGATGGAAGGCAAATTAATATCAAGAGCCCTTAGTTAGCTTTCTCTGCTGTTGGGCACTCTCTCTCCACTCCTGTATTTTAAGAAACCAGCTGCCATGAATTCTAGAGCCCTCAGGTTTTGAAGTCTATCAACAACCCGAGGAACACAAAGAAAGCTCTTCCTTAGCCAAGCCTCCAGATGAGACTGAAGCCCAGCCAATACCTTGATTTCAACCTGTGAGACCTTGAGTCAAAAACTCAGCTTAGCCATGTCCAGACTCTTAACCTACAGACAGCATAAAATAATACATAAGCTTTGCTTCACACCACTAAGTTTGATGATTCGGTGCATAGCACAAAAATCTAATACAAGAATGAATTAGTTATATATGCATTTCAATTAATATTTTGAAAACTACACTATAATTTTCATTCTACAAATATTATAAAGGTAATTTGTACACATTCAATATATTTAATTGACAACAACAATTAAATACAACAATATTACAATACAACAACCTAGTAGATGTACATATTACTAATTTTTGTTGTTTGCTTTCTTATTTGAGGTAACTGGCATTTACTGAGTTTAGACGTATAACTCCAGAGTAGTGGCTCTGCCTTAGGACCCAAGTCTGTCTTATCTTAAAGTCTATTCCTTCCCTATTTCCCTCCACTGATGTTAATTCAATGATTGTTATAGAAGACACAATGTCAGTGCGTCTGCAGAGAGAATTAATAACACAGTTAAGGAAAATCTGGCATAAATGAATTTATTTTGCTTTGTGTTCTATTTTTTTTTTTTTTTGCATTTTAATAACATTGTATATTTGGAAGGAGAGTTCTAGGTGTTTTTAGAATGAAAGAAAATAAACTCATAATGCCAAAATATTACTTATCTAAACATTTTGAGGACGGAATAAGACAAACAATGTTGCAAGTCCAGTTTATCAGTAAGAATGCTTGCATTTGAGCTGGCAGCATGCCTTTCAGAGAGCCTGAATAGCTAAGAATAGTGCAAAACTGGGACATTGCTTAGAATATAGTGCAGAAGAAATATTCCATTAGTTATCACACATGGAATCACTATTTCTAATGATAAGAAAAAATCAGTTGGGATGACCCAAATAAGTTATCTGAGAAATGGTCTATGCCTTAACTGTGCTATTATGATTAATGATTCTTGCTTTATTCCACCATAGCTCTCTCCTTAAGGAGATTAGAAAGAGGTAAGTTAGAATTATGTAAAGTAGAAAATAGAGTGCAGTTTGGTTTTCATCAGTTTTTAGAGCTTGCAGATCACTATTCAAGTTGCATAACTCCTAAGAAATAAAACAGGAATATCAGGTGTATTATGACAGAGTAATATATCCTGAACACATTGTGATTCATTGTGTGGAAATCATTATAGAAGAAAAGGAACTGAATTGAGATAGAATCATTGTTATTAAAAGGATGCAAAGAAATAAATACATGGATTTGATTCTCATTTTTGTGAGTCAAAATATGCCAGGATAAAATAATGGCCAAGCTGGATTTATATGAGCTGCTTTTCCTACCTTCTAAGAGTTTAGTGAGGTTCAAGTAAGATTGTGTAGATTAAAACATTTTAAATAGTATAAAACGCTATATAAGTAAAGTACAAGGCATTATTGTTATCAAATTAGACCTTCAGGATAATGTTTTCTTCCTCTAAATAGATTCAGAATTATAAAAATCACTTACTTCCTTTAATTGGAGATATAACCATAAATTTTTGCTTTTGGTAGCTCTCTAGAGTATTTTAAGTAAAAAGCCCCCTCTGGAAACTCCGGTTCCATTAAAATCTGAAAATTCATAAAAATGCCATTTACTCTGCCATATATAGCTGATTTTATGATAATTAAATATATGTAGTTGCTATTTCCACATTGAAATCATAGAAAACTAAAGTACTAAAAATTGCATATTCTGAAAGTGTGATTAAAAAGGACCAATACTGTTAAAGGTGTGATTCATGAGGAACTAAAGAAATGAAACCAGTAATGCCCTAAACATGGGCTTCATGATTTATGATGAAAGCAAATTAGCAGTAATAGGTGATAAGAAGTTACGAGTATAAAAGCCTTTTTTATTTTTCCTCTTGTCATAATTCGCTATCAGATCTATTCAAACTTACTATTGTTTGGTCCATGCTACACTCTCAAAAAACTAAATAGACAAATCACTGTCTCTTTATTATTAGAAAAAAAGTCATGAAAATAGAATCAATGATACAACCTGACAATAACCAACGTATTTTTTTTCCAAATATAAATCACCTTTCCTATCCTTTCCATCTTGTCAATACACAGCACCAAATCACCCCACATCCCTATTCTATATTATAATTTACTGAAGGAGATTAATGAGCATTTTTTACCTGACCCAAGACAGGTTGTTCCTGACAAACTTCATCTGTCTCTTCATTCATCTTTTGTAACCTTTGTGGTTTTGTCCTGCCGATTTCATGGATTACTTCACACAGAACAAATTTTTACATTTTTCCCAAGTTCAACAATCCACCTTCCTTTTGATCAAGATAGAGTACCTTGATTTCCACATTGTGGAGAGTAAGAACATCAAGCAGGAGCTATCCAATCTGCCATCTTTTCTAATTATAAGCCTATCTCCTTATACTCATCAACTCCTGTATTATTCGTGTCTCATGTGAAGTGTCCTTGTTACTTTTCAAGCCTACATCTTTCCTCTTTTGACCTCACTCTTTGCAACATCTTCAGCATCTCCTTCTCCCTCAGCTGTTTTACTCCTACATAACGTTAGGTTTATTTAAGGAAAAAAGTCCTAGAGTTTCTAATTTAAAGCGGCATCTGAATAAGTGCTAAATCTATCCTCTTTTACACAAAGCAAAAATAGAAAAATGCAACATCTTTGAAAACTAAGTCTGATAGTCCACCAGCTTCTGAAATATGAAGGTATTTCTATTGAAAATGTGATATATGAAGCTCAATCAAGCCTCAGCTTTGATGGCTGATGTATGCTTTGACCTCCGAAACAAACAAACAAAAGAATCTGTTGATTTGCAAGAAGACAGGGAGATGATACATGGCCCTTCTATCTCTTGCCTCTACTTTAGAGGTTGAGAGGATATTAGCTAGAAATAAAAGGAGACTTAAGGCAGCATTTAAAGTGGTATTTTAACCTGTATGGAAATGTATGTGTGTGTTCATGTTTTCTGTACATTTATTTAGAATGACAGAAAATGAACAGTGACTCCAGCCATCTATATAGTGATTGCTTGATGGACGATGGAATTCTGTCATGAAATTTGAAAATCTGATTTTCTACCAACACATAAGTACACATCAAGCAGGGCTGATAACAAAGCACAAGCCAGAATTAGATTTTCAATATATCACATTTATCATGCCTTTACCCTAATGTCAATTTCCTTAATTTTATATTTAATACATTTTGCCCATGGATTTCTTTGAGTACTGTCCATAAGGCCGTTGGTCATGTCACTTGATAAATCTTAAGCCTCTCTTCTTTGAACACCTGTGTTATCCTTTATTTTAGCTCTAACAAGATGTCAAGCTAACAATATGTCAAGCATCTCTAACATAATACCTTGCAAATAGTAGCCATTCAAAATATGTAAATTCCATCCATTTCTGCTGGCTCTTACTGATATTAAGAAGGTGTTTATCTGTTGCATAATTTTTATAATTTATACTAACTCACACCTCTTGAATCTACTTTCTCTAAGTCCATTTAAAATCTGTTGCTTGGAAATGGGCAAACACTGTCTCTCTCTGTCTCTCCAGCATGGTTCATGCTTTCTATCCCTCATATACCATTACATATACTTTATGTTAGTAAATGCAGGTAGTGGAAAAGTCTGCCTCATCAGTTACAACAATGAGGGTGTTTGTTGGACTTCTTAATCACTAGTACAAATATAGGGGCTCTTTAGAGTTGGGATACTTAGTTGCTCAAAATATTTGCAATCACCCATGGTCTTCCTTCTTTTCCCTTTACCATACTGTATTTAGTATGAAAACTTTTTCCTCTGGTGACATATTATTTTTGCAAGATGCCTACAGCAGTAGCAGGAGATGTATACAGTAAAAGGATTACCTATTCTATGTTAATTCCTTTTTAAAAATTAAGTGTGAAGAAGCCTCTAGAAGATTCCCTGCATTCCTCTGGCATCTTTTTGGCCAGATAATCATATATCCATGATTAAATCAATCTATAGTAAGGAAAATGGAATCCCCTGATTTATTTAAAATAACCAGGATTCATGTTTTAAGAGTTTGGAATGGGCTATTATTCCTTGCCTGAATGTGGTACTAGAACACAATTGCAGTGCTGTTAATAAGGAGAAATGGTTGGGGGAGGGACAGATATTGAGTTGGCTACCAACAACGACTCACTGTCTTTTCTATTAGTCGAAATTAAATGTCAAACAAATACACATGGCTGTATAAAAACCTTTCTACTTGAGATGGAGAACTCAAGTACCCATAAAACTGAAAAGTATTAATCTATGCTATTCATATAAAGCTTCAGATATCATATTAATTGTATTTTTAGTTATGACCTCATATGCAGATACTGTCTCTAAAAGTGGACATTAGCTCTCTGAAGACAAGAATATCCTTTTTTCTTACTAATTCTTTTTCAACCTAAGATGATATTCTATACAGGAAAATGATGTAATAAATGTATTAACTGATTGAATTTAAGAAGTGCTACACATACATATATTTTATGTTTTATAAATTACTTTCTCTATATTTTGCTGAAATTTCAAAAGTAGTTTGAATTTTTTGTATGAACAAAAGTGAATTGAATCACAGACAATAAATGGGTACTGTCTAATAATAAAATATCTAAAAATCACACTCATTCTAAAAGAATACTTTATTAGCTAGGAAATTTTAAATGTGGAAATATCAAAGAAATATATAAGACTAAACATTTCTTCAATTACTAGGTAGCCCTGCAATGTGTTCACCAATTGATTAACAAAACTATATGTAGCAAAGTTTGTCAAATCATATTATTTAATAATTATGAAAATCACCCATTCAATAAATTCTAAAACACAATTAACAGTAATGTTTTTCTGTGTTTTAATGTTCTCGTCCAAGGGAGATCTTGCAAAGAGGCATAGATTCTTTTCTCTTTTTTCACAATTTCAAAACTAGCAAAACACTTTCTAATTCATTTTTTATTAGGGAATATATCCACCAAGGGACTCAGGAATAAATTAACCAACTAAATCAAAGATACAAATCCTAAATTATAAATGATAAATGCAGTCTTAGTTAATTTATAGGACCAAGCTTGGATTCTGTGAGTAAATTGCATGCCTATTTGACATAATACTTGCTATCTACATATATATATTTAAATATATATGTAAATATATAGATCTATATATATGTAGATCTACATATATATAAATATGTATATGTCTATATATATTCACATAGCCACACACATTTTAATTGTAAGATGTCTTAGTCAGTTGAAGCTGCTACAACAAATTACCATAGACTATGTGGCTTAAGCAATGAACATATCTCACAGTGCTGCAGGCTACAAGTCTGAGATTAGAGTTCCTGTGTGGTCAGTCTAGAGAGGACCTTCCTTCAGATTGCAGACTGCTGACTCCTCCTTGTACCCTCACATGGCAGGAAGAGGGCTAGTTAACTCTCTGGCCTCTTCTTGTCAAGACGCTAATCCATTCATGAGGTCTCTTTCCTCATAATCTAATCATCTCCTTATACCATCACATTGGGATTAAAGTTTTAGCATATGAATTTGGGGGGACACAAACCTCCATCAGTTCATCGCACAAGGTTACAAAATTTTGTAGCTATGAGGAGATGGAAGGCCAAGGTAAACATGGTTGGTTTTAAAGAAGATCTGAATTGGGAGTGGGAAGAAGAATGATCAAATATGTAATATACAAAGGAGACATTCTGTGAAGTAAAAAAATTATATGTGAAACCAAATGGTGAATTAGAGCAATGGATATCAAATATTTTTAGGCATAACTCTCTCTATCAAATGAAAACTTGATATATGTACATTGATGCCACATATGCAAAACAGATTAAAGGAGAAATATTAAGGTTTATGTTAAACAATGATCCTAGAGTTTGAATATTCATCTACCCACTTCATTCCTCCATTCATGGAAGTAGCTCCTAAGGACTAAGGATGTCCTAACACATCAAATAGCACAGTTTGAAAAATTTATAAATTCAGTGAGGCAGGGAGGCTTCTGAGATAAAATGTACTTAGTTATAAAAAATACTAAAGGCAATTTTGCCAGAAGCATAAATTATAAAAGACTACTGAAATTTGATAAAAACAAAAATATTTTTAATAAAAGTAAAAGGCAAATTCAATAAATGTCTATTAATTTGTGTTTCACATATTAACATAAATTGTGTTTTATGTTTAAAAAATTTTCTCTGATGTAAATACATTTAAGCAAGTATAACAGAGGAAAGGAAAACAACCCATGGGTAAAAACCACAATGTAATTTAGCCTACATATCAAAATCCTAAAAATTTGGATCATTAATTCTGAAGAACTAGTGTTATTGAAGTCTGAAGAACTTACAGGACCAAGTTTCCCAAGTCAGAGAGAGTCAATGACATCTATTCGCACTTTGGTAACTGCTTTTGAAGAATATGGAATAATTAAAAGGCTACATATGTGAAATTTCTAGCTCTCTAATATATTTTTCATGCTAGAAAACAAAAATGTGAACCCAAAATATTCATATTCATGAACAATAAAGCTGCAGTTTACAATGTGTGATTGAGATGTATGTTAAAGCTGGAAGTGTAAAAAACCATGGGCAAAAAAAATATAGAACAGATTATAAGTAAATATCAGGTACAGCAGTATGCAAAAATTAGAATGAGAAAAGGTTTACTAAACTATTGAATAAAAAAAACTTACTGAATAGAAAAGGGGAATATTCAAGGGAGAAATCAGAGTAGTATTCAGAAAAGGCTGGGAATTACCAATAAACCAAGGTTGAAAGGACAAATTAGAGTATTTATCCTTAAATAGCTAATTTTCTCAGAAAGAATAAAGCTAACTGCCTTCAAAATAAAACCAGGCACAGAACGGTAATTCTATAGAACAGGAGAATTTAAAACTGTGTGTGAGTTGAAAAGCTTATGAGTAGAGGTACATTTATCTGCCAAGATCTCAGTGTTGTGTTAAATCCCTAACATTTAGCACTAGAGATCTCAGGGGACTGTTGTAGACTTTAATCAAAAGAACATTTTGCAGTTTGGTTTAAAAGGTCAAATTTGCTAACTTATCCTTATGTGATGGTAGTTTAGTAATGGTCTAGTAAGTTGGCTTGTGGTTTGTCATGACCTACATCATTTTGTGGCAATAGGAAATTGATGTGAATACTTTCAGCTTTACTCAACCATTAAAAAGAGCATTAGCCAGGCTTTTGTGACACACACAGTTCAGCTACTCACAGAATGAAAGCCTAAGAAATTGCAAATAGAACAGATCCAAGAATATTAAAGCCTTTTCTTTTTCATAAACATCTGAATGTAGCACAGAAATCTAAACATCAGACTGTTTCACATAGAATAAAAAAAAGTTATGAACAAAAGGCAGAAGGTTCTCGGGGTACATTTAGCTACTATTAGTATCTATATCCATACCAGTTCAGAATATTTTCTCTAAGATGGAAGAAAAGGAAAAGTGGCCTCTCACACATAAACTATTTGCATTTTTAAAATGCATGTATCTCCGGTACTTAAGGCAGAATGGATAGTAAATGAGTCATCCAATTATACAGATAATTAATGGAAATGGTGGTATCAGAAAACCCAGGGGAAATGATCTATTGCTTTAAAGAATAATGTTCTCAAAAATTGAGGTGGAAAAGAAGTCATCTCAGGTCAGACACTTTTGGATTCACTACATATATGAAAACAGCAAACATAATATCTGACTTATCTATATATGTGGATCATTGGATAGATAGTACAAATAAATGCGTCAGCACAAAGATCATTACATAATTAAAACATTGCTGAATTTGGGTTGCTTTAATTCTTTGCAATACTATATATGAAAGTAACATACGTTTAAAGTTCCATAGGCTTTAGTAACAATGGTTACATTATTTTAATTAATTTTTTATAACTGTTTAGATTATAGAGACATTATAGGACAAATTCTTTAGATAAATTCACTGTGGTAGTTTTAAAGATATACATACTGAATTCTTTCATATTTTTCCCCTCAGGAAGTAGAACTTAATTCCTTTCTACTTCAGTGTTGTCTGGTTTTAGTGACTTACCTCTAGAGATTAGAATATTATATTCTAGATTCTAATCTGTAAAAACTGTAACTTCCCATCTTGAATTCTCTTTCTTTTTCTCTCTCTTAATTACTGGCTTTCGGGGAAGCTGGCTGCCATATTGTGAGGATACTCAGATATGCAGAGGCCCATAGGACTCAAGGAACTGGGTCATGGGAGGATCCACGAGACCTTGGAACCAGGTCTTTACCCAGTTGAGCTATGAAAAGATTATAGCTTTGATCACAGCTTGATTGGAAGCACATGAAAGGCCATGAGAAGGAACTTCCCAACTAAGATGCTCTTGAATTCCTGATCCCCAGAAACTATGAGATAATAAATATTTGTCATTTTAAGCCACTTATTTCAGGTAACCTGTTATGCAAGAATAGATAATTTATGAACATACCAAAATGTAATTAGATTATATCCAATAGCACATATATATGCATATTTATATAATTTCCAAAGACCATACAGATATGAAGAAAGAGAAAACATGTTCAAGGACAGTGATAGAATATTCTGCCTTTTCACATTAAGCCAAGGAAGGATTCACTTGATTTACATCTAGGCAATTTAAAGCCTTTGGACTTCAGACGGCTATTTTAATTGTTAGACACCGAAGTCGGGAGGATCAAATTTTAAGTAGAAAATAGTCAAGGGAGTGGTGACAGTAAGATGAATATTTTGCTTTAGTATGTTGTTTTGGTTTTTTTTGTTTGCCTTTGTATACATTTAATTAGGCAACCAAAGTTAACATTTCATAAAAAAAACCCTTCCAAACATATCTAAAAATACAGTTTTATGCAACTGCTATTGATGTAGGTACTTCCTTTCAAATTATTTATTTTACTGGTGATTTCACATAATCTTTTGCATAGATACACAGGATCCTTAATGAAATACAACATGGTAAAATAATTTTAATTGCATTAATACTCTACCGTGAACCTTGGCTCTACCCCACTGAGCCATCTGTGGTGAATGATATAAGATGACTGAAAATACAAACTGAAAACCCAACCTTCCTCCCTTTCTCCCTTTTTTCCTTCCTCTCTCCCTCCTCCCTTCCTTCCTTCCATCCTTCCTTCCTTTCTTTTCAGATGTCTGCCCCATAATGAAAGTGATCACTATCTCATCTTGGAGAGCAGGCCTCCCTTTGTCTCTATGACCAAAACAGAACACTTTTTGATTGAATGGAAACAAAAGTCAAGCATGTGATTGAAGCAATTATTCCCACAAATAGAGCCATGTTGGTAGGATGAACACCATCTACAATATCCATCTATAACATTGGGCTTCAAAACATATTAAGTTTTATAAAACCTTTTCTTTTCTTATTCAATCCATCTACTCGATCTCTCTCAAACTAGTAAATATTTACATTCCTTTTATTTACAATAACAACTTTGCTTGTCAGGCACATGCTAGGCCTTTAGTGCAGACTATCTTATTTAATTATTACAAAATCTCAATGGGATAAGAATTATTAAATCATATTTAAGAAAAACCTGAGACTCAGAAAACAGACCAAGTTTGCACACAATTAAGTGGTTAGACTGTAGTTTCATTTCTAGCCTATCTGTCCAGATTCTGTTTGTTCTAAGATTCTAAACTGAATCAGGGAAAAGTACAGAATTTGGAATTACAAAATCTGGTTTCTATTTATTACTCATCCCTTAAGCAGCTTGATGTTTTCAGGTAAACCACTGAACAGGTATAGGACCCAGCTGCTTTCTGAAGTGTTTGCTGTATTTGTTTTTATTCTGAGAAATGACTGGTCAATTAAACTCAACAATCCCTACATTTTCCCATCAGTTTTTCGTCAGGTAATGAAACTGAAAACAGCCCCATGAAATCAATTGCTCATGCCTCAGTATAAAGCTCTATGTGAAAAATTCCTTTCAGAATATAAAACCCCTCAAAAAACATGTTTCTTGCAAGGTATATATAAAAGCATGGCCATACTTTTTGATAAAACAATAAAACATTGAAAAGCTTTGGCTGCAATGTTTAGAAGACAATGTAATTTGATGATTTATTCACCTCCTCTTACTACTCTACAATCCCCATTAGGTCTTTCTTTGTCTTGATTAATTATTTTATTTAATATATTTTATAAATTTATTTTATATTTACATAAAATTCATATATATGTATATATGTGTGTGTATATCTTTATAATAGTTTGATGCTTTAGTTAATATATGTTTAATGTATAATACCTGAAATCCTTTGTGAAATGAAATGAGAATGTAAACAAATTAACTTTCCTCTCCCTTTTCTTAAATTCAAAGAATTCTCTTTTCATAATCAACAAGACTTCAAAGTTGAACGATGTTCAACAATACTACCAAACATAAGTCAATCAATTAATAATGCTAGGAGAATTATAAGAAGTCCATTAGAGTGATTATTTTTATGTCTGAATTCTTCATTTTTTAAACGCATTGTCTAGTTTAAGGCTGTAGTAACACCCATAGTCACTCGTCAAGTTAAAATACACACACACTCAGAAAAATCATATTTATATGTGTTCACATAAGCCTTTTAAATTAAGTGGGACACAAATCAGCAAAAGAAGCTAACCTGGCACAGTATAATCAAAACAGCTAGCTGAATGATTGGGTTTTTCCATCTGTAATTAACTATTGTATATGTATAGTTCCAAAATTAAAATGCTAAAACAATCTAATGCAGATGCAAACTATGTGCTCTTATTTGGAAAGCAACTTTAATTTCATGCTTTTTTGCTACATTGTTTTGGATATTCTTTGAAGAACATGTATTATTCAAAAAACGTGCATTTCAGTCTGTTGTTTCAGTTATGATGGGGTTGCAAATAACAAAATTTACACAACCAAGCAAGATAACACTATGTTCTAATTTATTAGAAAATTGTTTTCTGGCATAGTTTTCCTGCCCACTCCATGTCCTTAAATGTAGAGTATCATATATACAATCAGTATTTGTCAGTTAAAAATAAAATTTAAAAACATAATAAATCAAATATTGATTTTAAATTCCACCTTTTTGTTTTATTTTTAATTGACAAATATTAATTATATGTATTTATAGAGTACAATGTGGTGTTTAGGTACATGTATAAATTTTGTAATGATTGCATCGGGGCAATTCGCACATTTATCACCTCAAACATTTATCATTTCTTTGTAGTGAGAACATTCAAAATCCTCTCCAATGGCTATTTTGAAATATACAGTGCATCATTATCAACTATAGTTGTTATAATGTGGAAAAGAATGCCAGATCTTATTCCTCCTATCTAACTATATCTTTGTACTCTTTGAACAACATCTCCTCTTTCCTTTCCAGCCCATCCCCCAGCCTCAGGTAACCACCATTCTACTCTCTACTTCTAGAAGTTCAACTTTTTATAGATTCCACATATGAGTGATGCCATACAGTATTTATCTCTCTGTGCCTGACTTATTTCACTTAATATAATGTCCTCTAGTTTCATTCATGCTGTTACAAATGACAGAATTTCCTATTTTCATAAGGCTGTATAGTACTCCATTATTTATTTATACCACATTTTTAAAAATGCATTCATTCATTGATGGACACTTAGTTTGTTTCCATATATCAGCTATTGTGAAAAATACTGCAAGGAACACAAGAGTGAGGACATATCTTTGGCATACTGATTTTAATTCCTTTGGGTATATACCTAGTAGTGGCATTATTGGAACATATGGTAATCATATTTTTAGTTTTTTGAGGAAATTCTATACTGTTTTCCAAAATGCCTACAGATATAAGTAATTTACACACTATTATTACAGTATTAGAATATTCTGAATTTTCCCAAGAGTTGCTTTACCAGTGAGTTGTACACTTTTAAATGTTTTTGTTATGCATCAGAATCCTTTTCTTTCAGCTTGAAGGACTCTAGCATTTCCTATAAGGCAGTTCTGGTGGTGATGAATGTCTTAGGGTTTTTTTTTTTTTTCTCCTAGAAAAATCTTTATTTCTCCTTTATTTCTAAAGAATAGCTCTGCTGGATAAGTTAATCTCAGTTAGCAGTTTTGTTTTTTTTTTCTTTCAGGACTTTGAATATATTGTCTCACTCTCTCCTGGCCTATAGGGTTTCTGCTGAGAAATCTTCTGATAGGCATATTGACTCCATTGTATGTGATATCTTTCTGACCTACTGCTTCTTTCAGAATTTTTTTGTCATTTATTTTTGATAATTTGATTATTATATGCATTGGTGTAATTTTCTTTGAGTTGAATTTTACTGGAGATTACTGTGCCTCCTATACCTGGGTGTTGGCATCTATCCCCAGATTAGGGAAGTTTTCAGCCATTATTTCTGTACATATGCTTTCTGGCCTTTGTTCTCTTTCTTCTCCTTATACAAATCCTGTTATGCAAATGTTTGGTCTCTTGATGGTGTCTCATAATTCCTATAGGATTTTCTCAGGTTTTATTATTATTATTATTATTTTGTCTTTTTGCTCCTCTGACTGGATGTTCTGTCTTTCAGCTCACTGATTCTTTCTTTTGATGATTGGGTCTTCTGCTATAGCTTTCTATTGAAATTATTAGTTTGGTCATTGTATTCTTCATCTCTAGAATATATATCTAGTTATTTTTATTGTTTTTATTTTTTTTTTTAGTCTTCTCACCTTTTTCATATATTGTTTCTTAATTTTATTAAATTTTATAACTTTATATTCTTGCAGTTAACTGAACTTCTTTATGAGAATTGTTCTGATTTTTCAATCATTTCACAAGATACCCATTGTTTTGGGGTCCATTATTGAACCTAATTTTTTTTTGAAGTGTCATGATTCCCTGATTCTTCATAATCCTTATGCCCTTATGTTATTTTCCGCACTTTTAAGAGACAGCTTCTTCTTGCCTTAAAAGGTGTTCTTTGGCAGGACAGAGCTTCATTATTTAGTCTAGCCTGTGACTCTAGAAGTGCCAAATGGTGAAAACCCTGGGAAGACAGAGTTCGTTGTGTTGTCTAGTTGGCTAGACCACTACCTTTGCTCTGATGTCAGAAGGGGCTATTTTTGGGGCTCTGCTGACTAATGAGATCACTGGCTGGATGCTGCTTTAGATGAAACTGCTGGATAATCAATGGGTTCTTAGCAGGTTAGTCACAAGATGTATTCCCTAGCCAGGGAATTCTGCTACTTGGAATCTGCAGTTGGGCAGGGCTGCAAGTTGGTCTCTGAGGTCAAGCAGAGTCACTGTACTAGACAGGTGAGACCCGAGGATATGCTATTTAGAAATGTACAATTGGAGATTGTCTCCCTATCTGGGTGAAGCTATAGGGTAGGATTTTGTCTGAGTTGAGTGGCTGATAGACATTCAGGATCAAGTACAATTAGACCCTATGTTTCTTTAATATGCACAAAGGTGGGGTCTTTGAGTGGGCTTTTTGGCTGTGTGGATCTGCTGCTTATCTTCCCAAGTCAGAACAGTTTAGTCCCTTCACTTCTCAGAAATGGGTGGAGATGTGTGTCTCCCTGTCTGGGCAGGATTGTTGATGTGTGTTCTGAGGCTGTGCAGGGAGACTCGCAGTCTAGGAGCTCAAGCTAAATTGTACTTACCACCATCTTTCTGAAGACAATCAGCTCAGTTTTGTCGCTGATCCTGATCCTGCTATGAGGTTGGTTGTTATCCCTGATTGAGCACTGTAGCATGCAGGAACACAAATATACCATCAAGATGCAAGATCTGGCCACTTTTTGTTTCTGCCTGACCCGTGGGTAGTTAAGCTGTGTCATTTCCCCAGTGTTTCCCATGAGGAGAGACCATAGTGGGCTTCTTGAGAATTATGTTACAATGCAAGGATAGCTGATGACTCTCCTCTCGTTTTCTTTTTCCCTTATAGAAACTGTGAACCCAGGGAAATCCTCTCCATCTGGCACTGTGCCAAGTTGAAGGAGAAGGCAGAGGAAATATGGTTGGAGGTAGACCATATTTTTACCCTTCTAATTCAAATTTCATTCAGTTCTGCATACCTCACTGGTGGCTCAGGCTGGTTTCCAGGTGTTAGGGATTTAGAAAGGATGTTCTAAAATGTGGATAGATGCTAGTTAAACTTTTTGTAGGAGACAATTGAGCCTGAGACTTCCCGTTCTGTCATCTTGGTGACATGACTCCTAAATACTACCTTTTGGTGGTCAAATAGTTTAGACTTCTTAACTGAGTATTCATCTTCCAAATAATTTTAAATTAAAGCATTTTATCTATGTTAAACTAAGAAACAACATTGAATTTTAATGCAGGAATACTTACTCTCTTCAAAATATAACAACGACTTTGTTAATTTTGTTCTTTTTAAAATCTTTGAAATAATATATAAAGTCTTTATTTACCCTGAAGCATCCATGTTTGGATAAGTATTTCATAAGGAACTCTGCAGAATCAGAAGTAAAAGCTCAAGTAGTCACTCTACCCAAAGTACTTTGTAAGGATCCTTTTTTCTCAAAGCCCTCCTACTGGAGAGAGGAGCTTACTATAATTTCCTAGAGGGAACTATTGTTGTGGCCTAAGGCACTTCTCTAATCATATCACCACTATACTAAAAGTGTGCTCTGCATGTATCTTTTGGGAAGATACATGCAGAATTCATGGTTATTTCACTAGTGTTTATTGTTTATGTATAAAGGGCTAAATAAATCTTCAAAAACTAAACACTATTTTCTTAAGAAGAAAAAAAATATCAACTACTAAAAGTGATGTAAAGCTACTTTCTTAGTATAAATTCTAAGGTTATGGTTAATATCTTGCCTGAAATACCTGGGTCAAATTCCTGCCAAGTTTGTCAGGCTAATTAATCTGTCAAACCAGTTTCTTCTTGTACGACATTCCACCACATTTTGATGGTTATTGTGAGGATTAAACCACAGTAAGCATGCAAGTCACTTTATACAATTCATGATGCTTAGTAAATGTTCAGTAAATAATTAACTAGAATTTACATTTTGTATGTAGTTCACATTTATAAACAAAATCTTATCATTTTTCACCAGTAATTAAGCAAACCCCTTCACATACCAACCAGGCATCTATTATTTCTCAGCTTTTACCCTCATGACATGAAGTATTACATAACTTAAGTACTTACATTGTTATATCAGTATTTTTGCTATTTTATGATTACCTTTTGTGTTTTCTAAACTATATAATAAAAAAGAACTAGGCAATATAATAAAGGGATATCAGACCATAATTCCTGAAGGTTTCATGTACTAGTAGGCAGCACCCAACAGCTAAATCTAAATCATCCCAGAACAATAAGGGAAAAAATAGTAAGGGAATGGGATTTACATCTTGTAATATTATAGGCTAATCTTGTATAACATTACTAGGGAACATACAGTGCTTTCATAATCTTGATCAAAGATTTTTCTTACCCAACTTATTTTGGATGCTTTTGCTTAAATGTGTATGCTCTATTTAGATTAGAAAGAAATATATCAATTTGGTGCCTACTAAAGCAATATTTAATTAAATTAGATTTAGTAAAGTATTTCAATGTTACAACAGGGATAAAATTTTCAGATATAAATTGCTTCTCGGAAAAGTGTGTTGTATGCTTAAGGCTTCCAGAGAGAATTACAATATAGTTAGTTGTGGAGCAATATTGGTAATACTAGACTGTGCATCAGGAGATCTGAAATGTGTCTATGAAAGTCACCCCTTATAAGCTTCATTTCTAAATTCTTCAAATGGAAATATGGCATTTTTCAAATGTATTAAAATACTTTAATAAAATGGTGATAAGAATCTGAAAAAAAAGCTTTGTATTGTAATATCACCAAACCTAAATTATGAGAACTCATGGAGAATGGATTTATTGGGAGCCAAAATGACTAGACAGAGCTGTCACAATTGGCTTAATTCTGAGTGGAAATTCTCTCTAAATGTTTATAGCAGTCCTATTTTTGATCAATAAGTTAAAGACTTTAACCAAATTCACTCTCGTCTCTGTTTCTCTCTCTTCTCTCTTTGGTCCTCTCTATCTTGCAAATGGCAAACCTCATTATGTATACAAAAAACATAATTTGAAATGTCAAAGTTTTTATGTGACCAGAAAATCATATACGTTTCCACTCTCATATATGTGTAATCAATATTCATAAAAATATCAAAAAATCCATGCATTTTGAATTCTCTTAGATTGACTGAAGTCATGTTTACTATAGCCATATATTTTGTAGGGGGTTATGTTTATTTGTGTCATTATTAATATAACATAAATATTGATTATTCATGAACAGAAATTAACCTTTCAAAAGAAATTTTGAGGACTTATCCATATGTCTCCTATGTTTTTATGAGTGCCATGTTTCTCGGACCTCATAATGGAAAATAATAGTTGACTGAAATGTAAATGATGTACATTTTAAGTTTATGAAATAGGCAATTATACAACTTCTAATATGATTCTATAATTATTTATTTCACATAATTCAATTCTGCCCTAGGTATAGAATGCAGGGGAGTTGAGGCATTTGGACAGTTTAGCAGCAGCTGCTCTAGATAAGATGATCAGGGCAGTCCACTCTAAGAAGATTACATAAAATACACATATAGAAAAATATAAATAGTTTAAAGACATGTTGTCATTTTTGTTTGTTTGTTGCAGTAGGGACAGTTGTCTTCATTATTTCTTCAGCATTTTTCTACTTAGCATTATTAATCCTAAAGATCAAAGAGATTTTCAAAAGTCCTTTAGAGGAATTTATGTTATTCTCTCTCCCCTCTCTCTCTCCCCTCTCCTCTCTCTCTCTCCACACTCACATGCACGCATACACTCATCACCATTCTGATCTCCATATGGAAAATTTCTGCATGTCTTTTATTTCTGTGACTCAATTTATGGACAATAAACTTGGGTTACATAATAAAATGTAACTTATGCATGGAAAATTCAGTTTAGAAAATTATCATCCATATATTAAAAAAACATAAAACTAAGACATAACAAGAGGGACAGTGTAACAGAACTGCAGAAATATGGTAGTCTTGTGGGTGGCAAGCAAATCGGACTTAGGGCATAGATAACACATATTTGTTATTGTTTTTCAAGTTATTTATAATTTTATTTTCTCTAAATCACCATTCTTTGATTAGTCTATTTATTTCCAGATGGCATGATTAAGTTTCCAAATTTCTCAGATTCTGCCCTATGGTTTAACTTGTTTTATTTATACCAGAACAGCTGACTTCAACAGCTGGTTTTTCCTGAAATAGTGTTTAGTCAATAATTTTCCATTTCTATCAATTCAAAATCATCTGATTTACTATAGTAGAATGTTTATATGGAGAATTTTAGGAGTTTTCCTTGTACTTGAAATGAAAAGTTGACATTAGGTATGAAAGTTGTTTGACCAGTATCTCTCTGAAACTTTCTAATAGAATCAAAATAATACATACTCATCTTTTTGTTGATATTACCTATTGGAAAATATGGATTAACTAATTGCTCTTATGATAGATAATTGTACATATCTTTCCCATTTTTTATTAGATTCAGTTGTCTCATGATTCTTACACATCAATGATAAATTATGTTGGCATATTTTCCCAGTTGTCATTTAGAGTCATTTCATAATTGAACATGCAAGTATACTTTGTTGCTGTAAATTTTAAGTGATTCAATGCACTCAAAATTCACAAACGCATATCAGAAAAAGAAGGGATGATAAAAAAATAAAATACAGATTCTCCTCAACTTACACTGGGGTTATGTCCTGATAAACCCATTATAAAGTCAAAAAAGGGCAAGTTGAACCATCATAATCAAGAACACTCTGCAATAAAAACTTCACATCAGGCCTTGTGTATTGGCTCGTGCTTGTAATCCTAGCACTTTGAGAGGTCAAGGCGGGAGGATTGCTTGATGCCAGGACTTTGAGACCAGCCTAAGCACCATAGGGTGATCATATTTCTACAAAACAAAAAAAAAAAAGCAATACAAAACATTAGCCAGACATGGTGGAACATACCTTTATGTAGTCCTAACTGCTTGGGAGGCTGAGGCAGAGGGATCTCTTGGGCCTGGGTTGCAGTGATCTATGATGGCACCACTTCACTCCAGCCCGACTAACAGAACTAGACTCTGTCTTAAAAAAAAAAAAAATCACATAATTAGTGTAAAATTAACTTTTTAAAATTATTTTTTAAATATTTTGATTATGTTCAACCATGAGGAGTACCACAGGTAATTATTAATGTTAGTAGTAAGAGTGCACACACTGAATTCAGGAAGGCTAATGTATGATTTTTCAGCTCTACCATTTACTTGCTTTGACCTAGGGCAAGTCACCTTTCTTTCCTCAATTCCTTCAACTATAAATTACTCTGAAAGTAAATTAGAGATCAATGATTCTTAAATAAACACAAACTCTATGTTTGGAAAAAATAAGAAAGTATACTTCTAAAGAGTTCATAGGAGGTCCAGGAGTTAATAAAGAAAGAAAATTGACAAAATTTAGAAATAAAGTCATAAATACTAAAAATCAAAATTTGTCATTAAAATGAAATTTAATGTTATTCAGAGGATATCTACATTTTAAAAATTTTTCAAAACAAATTAAATAATAATAATTTAATATTTCACAAAAAATAATGTTCAAGAAATGATCCAACAAAAATAATATGCAAGAAATGCATTAAGAAAATTATAAAATTGATTGAAAGACCTTGAAAGACCTAAGTAAATAAATAGATGCCCCTTGTTTATCTATAAGAAGGTGGATGCACTATGATAAAGTTGTCAATTATACCCACAGCAATCTATAAAGTCAATGCATTTCCAGTAATACTTCCTCTGTTTTATTTTATTTATTTATTTTTGAGACAGAGTCTCACTCTTTTTCCCGGGCAGGCTAGAGTGCCGTGGTGTCATCCTAGCTCACAGCAACCTCAAACTCCTGGGCTCAAGCAATCCTTCTGCCTCAGCCTCCTGAGTAGCTAGGACTACAGGCATGCGCCACCATGCCCAGCTAATTTTTTTTATATACACTTTTTTAGTTGTCCAGCTAATTTCTTTCTATTTTTGGTAGAGATGGGATCTCGCTCTTGCTCAGGCTGGTATCAAACTCCTGAGCTCAAAGGATCCTCCCACCTCGGCCTACCAGAGTGCTAGGATTACAGGCTTGAGCTACCACGCTCAGCCTCTCTGTTTTATTTTTAACTTGTTTAGTGTAGGTAAACAAGTTAATATTAGAATGTATATTAAAATGGAAAAGCCAAGCACAAAAATGTCAATTTTGAAAAAGAATAAAAATAAAAATTCCACATAATAAATATCAAAGTTTATTATGAAATTATATATTTGTATTGTAGTATTGGAGATAATTTTCTAATAAGAAAAATACCCTGAAGTCCCTATTACCTTTCTGGCTTGAGCTGTTAGCTCAGAGCCTCTCTTAGCTTCAAGAGGACTTTCGTCAGCCCTTAGATGTAACCCCACATCTCAGAACCAGAGAAAAGGAGTCATGTGGTTCTCATATCACACTTTTCTAACCCTCTTCCATAGTCACATCTCTCTCTAACCACAGCCAGGAAAGTTTTCCTACTTTTAAGGACTCATGTAATTAGTTTGGGCTCATGCAGGTCATCCAAAATAATCTCCACATCTCAAGGTTCATAACCTTAATTGCATTTGTCAAGTCCCATCTCCCTTTTTCCATGCAAGGTAACATATTCACATGTTTCAGCGATTAAGACCTGGATATCTTGAGGCGGAAATTTTTTCTACCAACCCCATAAAGTTACCATAAGTTAGCCAAGTTGATACGCTAGACATGTGTAGATCATGTATAATATATAATAGCGATTTTAGCTTGTCATCTGATACTTTTTAAGACTAGGAAGATACTTATTGAAAAATATTTTGCTGTGCTTATACACATTTTCTTGATTTTGAGTCCAGAGTTATGTTTATGTATTTGGTACAGGGGAAGACATTATACACATATGTTAGAACACTGTATGACTGAGTTGAGAAATTTCTAGTCTTTCCAATTTTTGAATATACTTGGAAAATTCAAACAAATTTCTCTTAAGTCAAGAACTAAATAAAAAGTAGAAGCTATACCGATCCCTATCTGTATAATCTTCCTCTACTGGGCAAATGTTAGGACATTTTATGATAGGGGCATCTGTCCTCTTGATCAATAAATCTCTAATGGATGTGCAGACATTGACTCTCTTGCAAGAAGGAACAACTGCTACTGAGTCAACTCTAACATTTACTGCATTTGCCCTTAAGGGAGACTCCTAAATGACCTGGATGGTCCTTCAAGATGAACTTGAATAAGGTATGCACCTTATCTTTTCTTAGCATCTCCACATAATTCCTATATGCCAGGAGGAAAAAAAAAAAAAAAAAGCTTGACCTTGACTAGTTCTCATCTTCCAAGACAGTCTAATCTATTACATCTGATGCAGGAACATATTTCCATTGACATATTTACACATAATTTGCATTCAGAAAAAGGTAGGGACAGAGCTGCTCAATTGTCAGATCTACTGAAGACAAATGTATCCCTCCCAAATCAAAATCAACTATTTTTAGATCAACTGCTTTTTTGACACAAGATAGAAATTTTAGTAAGAGCAAGAAACCTTTCTGTGGTTAGACTGACTAGGATAATACTGTCTGTATCTCTCACCCATTGATTTTGTAGACATGTTCACAGTCAGGACCAAAGTTATCTCTATGACTGTGTATATATTTCTCAAGCATAAAATATCATAATGACATTAATCTGTAATGCCTAATTCCTAAGCTAATATTTGCATTCTATTTTCTCATTATCTAAGGCAATGGTTTTCAAAACAGTATGCTTCAGAAGCACCTGAAGGATTTGTCAAAACACAAATTGTTGAGAAATACCTCAAGAGTTTCTGGTTCAGTAGGTCTATATATGGGCTGGAGAAACTGTATTTCTAATAATACGGTTTCAGACAATACTAATGGTTTCATTAGATAAAAACAAATAGAATGTTGAAAGTATCCTTCCCATATTGTGGTGATATCTTAGAAAGCATATGGTTAGATGCCTAGTCTAAAAAAAAAATCCAATATGTTTAAGCCTGTAGGTTATATATTGCAGGAAGAAGATTCTGAACTATACGTAAAAGAGGAAATAAAATGTGCAATATATATATTATATACTTTGTTTTTCCATAAGTGGGTTTATATGTACAATATACACTATAATCTAATGTGCATATATACACAAGCATGATGTTTACTTACAAATAAGAGAGTAGAAACATAACGATAAAAATATATTGAACAGAGCAGTATCATCTTTTTTCTCCATTAAGAGATAATCAACATTAGCTGAAGATAAGTTTATTTCCTTGTAAATCATTAAAAATAAAGTTCTTTTGTAGTGCTGTCAGGAAAAAAGGGGGGGGGTGTCAGAAATGGGTATCTTTAATCTAACCAATGAAATATCATCTGATAACCCTGACTTCAAGCATAAGGGGCAAACCTAGCTCAATGATATCAATTTAAATAACCATAAACAAGATGAAGCCTGGATTCTGTGCAAAATTCCAAAAGATAAAAGAATGAAGTGGAAGTCCAAGGCATAAGCGGATTCCAGGAATTCACTTAGAGGAGGTTGTGTGTAGACTGAAGGGTGGCAGGAGGAAAGGGGAAAGAAATGTTTTGCACCATATCCTGGGCTCTGAATTCTCAGGATCAACTATAAATGATGATGGGTCTTTCTGCCAATGGCCTGCCTGTGCCTGTGTGCCCTGCCAAATGCCATGGGCATAATGGAAAGGCTATGCTTTTGTGCACTATCACCCAGAGTTGTTGAACTGTGATGCAATAATCAGCAGCCTTACTTGTAAGCTTGCCATCAAATTGAGCCAAGCACCCTACACCATTACATCCAAATTGTTAATGGAGGGGTGCCAGGCAGTGAAAGTACATCCAGAAAGCAGTTATGGTTCCGAGAATATGCACTCAGTGAGAAATAGATGCCATGTAGACCGTTGAGTAGTATGAGATTCAAGACTAAGTGGGTCAAAGAGAAAGCAAGATGCATACTTTAAATTGTCTGTTCTTCTGGAAGTTTCCTATGGGAAATTTTCTTCAAAAGTTATTAAAACAATAGAGGTCAGATTGGATAAAGTGTGATTGATTGCAGTTTTCCTCATCCTGCTAAATAAACATGCAATTTAAGTAAAAGAGTAGATTTAAAAATTGAAAGCCCTTTTGCCAATTGCCACTGCTTTGCCCTTTTATGTAGAAGCCACTGAGAAAAAGAGAGAAAATATATCTATTCTATATGACTGTGCTTTCCCATATTAATGTGCAGTAAAGAGTTAGCAGATCTAGGTTGCTAAGATGGTTAATGTGCTTTAAAGAGTTAAATTAGCAGGTCCAGGTTGCTCAAACTCTGTACATTCCTAAGGTCTTCAGGACTGCCCCTTGACCACCTCCAGAAAGAAAATCTCTTAACTCTTGGAATATCTTACCTGATAAGAATGTCTTTGTGGAATTGAGACCCTGGGGATGGCAAACAGTTTATGCTAACAATTTGCGTTGTGATGAATGCCCTTTTTCCCCCTATTCCTGGGGCTTTGGGTCACACTATATCGGTTTGATTTCTGGAGTTCTAGGTCTGAGTATCTCAGGTCACTAAAATGAGAGCCACATGCCTGTGTGACTTACTTCCAATAAAAACCCTGGAAACCATGGCTTAGGTGAACATCCCTGGTTTGCAACATTTTACATGCTGCTGGGAAAAGTAAGTGTTATCTCTGCATCTCCACTGAGACAGGACAAATAGAAGTTTGTGCCTGGTCTCTCTTGGATGCTTCCATAAACATATTTTTTTTTCTTTGCTAATTTTAAACTTTATCCTTTAACTATAATCTATAATCCTGAGTGTAACAGGTTTTCTGAGTTCTATGAGTCCTTCTGGTAAATCATTGAAATTGACAATAGTCCTGGGGATCCCTGACACAACTTCTCATGAGCAAAAGCTAACTGTTTCTCTAGAGTGACAGAAAGATGGATCATGAGTGATTTTGGAAAAACCAGTGGAAGAACTCAGTGTACTCTGGATATGACAACACACACACACACACTCTCTCTCTCAAACTCACACACACCAGGACTTTGTGCTGGAGGATGTGGGTTAAATAAGACATCAAATTCATAAAATTCAATGTAAACTGCATACAAAATGTGCTAAAGTTAATGTTATTAATTTATCTATTTATTTAATTAATGGTTTGTATATTTTTGGTAATGGTGAGATTTATGGGTTCATTTGTTTATATTTGGTTATATTGGAGGCTCCCACATGGTATGGCTTGCATATGAAGAAAGGACTAAACATGAGGGGGTAGAGCCTACCTTTTAAAGAGTCGTAATAGATACCCCTGTGTGACCTTATTACTGGTTTGCCAGGAAAGAGGGTTAAAGGCCTTTCTGCTTTTCAAGAAATTGATAATAGAGGAAGGTGAGGTGAATTGAGGGAAAGAGCAGGTGAGGGGGAAATCATCTCCATACCTCTTTTAAACTAGTGATGCTACTCTTAGGACCTCTGCTGACCTAAATGTCACTTCTTAGAGAGTAAGAATAAACCACTTCATTCTCTGAATAATTTACTACCATTTGCCAGCAACTGTTTAAGAAATATTTAAGTCTATGAGACTGTGATGTGAATGGCGCCCCCCTAGAGAGTGCAAGGGTAAGCAGCAGTTTCATCTGTTCTCAGACAAAGTTTGGTTTGTTTGTTTGTTTGTTTTATTTCAGCATATTATGGGGTACAAATGTTTAGGTTACAGATTTTTCCTTTACCCCACCCAAGTCAGAGTTTCAAGTGTGTCCATCCTCCAGACCGTGCACACCTCACCCATTAGGTGTGAATATACTCATCTCCTCCTTCCCCCTCCTACCTGCCCAACACCCAATGAATGTTGCTACTATATATGCACATAAATTTTGATCAGTTAATACCAATTTTCTGGTGAGTACATGTGTTGCTTGTTTTTCCATTCTTGGGGCTACTTCACTCAGTAGAATGGGCTCCAGCTCTATCCAAGATAATACAAGAGGTGCTAGATAACCATTGTTTTCTGTGGCTACGGAAAACTCCATGGTATACATATACCACACATTATTAATCTACTCATGTATTGATGGGCACTTGGGTTGTTTCCACATCTTTGTATTTGTGAATTTTGCTGCTATAAACATCTAGTGCAGATGCGTTTTTTCTAGAATGTCTTTTTTTCCTTTGAGTAGATGCCCAGTAATGGGATTACTGGATCAGATGGTAGTTCTACTTGTATCCCTTTGAGGTATTTCCATATTACTTTCCACAGAGGTTGTAATAGTTTGCAGTCCCACCAGCAGTGTATCAATGTTCCTATCTCTCCATATTCATGCCAATATTTATTGTTTGGGGACTTTCTGATAAAGGCTATTCTCACTGGAGTTAAGTGATATCTCATTGTGGTTTTTGCTTTGCATTTCCCTGATGAGTAGAGATGTTGAGCATTTTTTCATGTTTGTTGGCCATTAGTCTATCTTCTTATAGCCATCTAATCTTTGACAAAGCAGACAAAAACATACACTGGGGAAAAGAATTCCTATTGAATAAATGGTGCTGGGAAAGTTGAATAGCCACATGTCGAAGATTGAAACAAGATTCGCACCTCTCACCTCTTACAAAAATCAGCTCACAGTGGATAACAGAATGAAACCTAAGGCATGAAACTATAAGAATTCTAGAAGAAAATGTTGGAAAAATTCTTATAGACATTGGCTTAGGCAAGGAATTTATGAAGAAGACCCCAAAGACAATCACAGCAACAACAAAAATAAATAAATGGGACCTGATCAAATTAAAAAGCTTCTGTACAGCCAAGGAAACTATCATGAGAGCAAACAGACAATCTACAGAATGGGACAAAATATTCCCATGCTACACATCCTTTAAAGGGCTGATAACTAGAATCTATATAGAACTCAGGAAAATCAGCAAGAAAAAATCAA
>CAUYPO010141989.1:0-11072 GCA_963574435.1 Cheirogaleus major | reverse complement strand
TTGAAGAAGAAAAAAGACCACAAATACAAAATTCAAAGAAAAAATTAAAGACTTTGCCATGTGTAAAGATGTATTGCAGGAAGGAAGAAGAGAGCATCTTGCACCCCACAAGTCAGAATTAGAGGTTTTGTTTTGTACTTTAGTAGACCCAAGATCCCCCACCTATCATCTTCCAGAATTAGTTGTGATTCACTGTAATCATAAGTATTACAGTGAAGTATGTATTATAGTAGTAGTATGAGAAGATTTTGATTCTGCAAACATTTAAAAAATAAACTGATAAAATACGTTTGAAAAGAGGTCAGATGTACTATTTTTTTTTGAGACAGAGTCTCACTCTGTTGCCCTGGCTAGAGTGCCGTGGCGTCAGCCTCGCTCACAGCAACCTCAAACTCCTGGGCTCAGGCGATCCTTTCTGCCTCAGCCTCCCTAGTAGCTGGGACTACACGCATGCGCCACCATGCCCGGCTAATTTTTTCTATGTTTTAGTTGGCCAATTAATTTCTTTCTATTTTTTAGTAGAGATGGGGTCTCGCTCTTGCTCAGGCTGGTCTCGAACTCCTGAGCTCAAACGATCCGCCCACCTCGGCCTCCCAGAGTGCTAGGATTACAGGCATGAGCCACCGTGCCCGGCCTTAGTGCTTTGTTTTAAAATGATTTTTTAAAAAGGACATTCTAGAACCATAATCACCAATTAAGAAGAGTTAAATTATCAAGCTTGTTTGTCTGTTATTTGTGCATTTATTAATAAAAAACAAGGTAAGTTGCTGATGAAGGCTAATTGGATCTGATAATCTTACAGTCTCAGATTAAAATGAGGATTTTTTTCCCCTATATTTTCTCATGTTATGCCTTTAGTTTATATATCTAACCATTAATTTCATACTAAGGATGGTTCACTAAGTGTATAATAAAAGGAGCAGGATGGATGCACTTTGAATTTTCTTTTGTTGAGAATAAATATTGTTATGGAAAAGTGGAGTTTATAACAGCAAATATTAAGATGAGTTTCCATTTTTTAATATGTTACTTAATATTCTTTTTTAGTAGTTATTCAAATTAAATAGCTAGCTTTGAAATAATGTTAAAAATGCTAGTTATGGAATGAATTTGTTAGCAAAATACAATAAAAATTGTATTTTTATTCAAGTGGTAATACCTAGTGATTGCTCATATGGCATTCTGGTTATGTCAATCATTCAGCCCTTAATGCCCATAGACAAAGTAGTTTGAGAAAAGAGAGGATCGGGGATAGGTGTAGATTTAACCCATCAGCAGGTGTCAAATACTTTATATGGTGCAATGGTGGCATAATGAATTTATATGTCATTCACCATTTTAAAGTAGCAACAGTAAGGTGGACAATTTACTTAACAGGTTGGCCATTCCTCTACCGAGGTATTTGCAAACCTTACAAAGGTATACAGTATAAAGCTAATTTTTAAAATATTCCTAAATGTGTGTACAGAACCTTTTTGAGATATCTGTAACTAACTTTGTAAATAACTTTTATAACTAAATGTAAGTAAGGAAGAATGTGTGTTTTAGACATGTTGAGCTTAAAAGCCTTTTCACAAACTTAAATGAGCTTTTAGAAATTAATGTTAACAGCCTTCTAAACAGCATTATGAATTCAATCTTAAATATCTCTATATAAAATGTAGCTTCAGAGAAACTAACAGTGTAGGTACAGTAGGTCTATTATGGAAATCTGTTAGTGAACATGAACTGTTAATAAGTTCTTTAAGTTAAAGTTCAAGAATGTAGGAAGGATAATTAAACTCATTAGGAGTCTTCAGTTACACCATAGACATGAATATGTAAACATGAATATGGTTCATAGTAAGTGATGGTAATCATTTTATTTATGGGTATAAACTCTTTATAACTTAATACTTAAAAGATTATGTCATTAATGTCCCATAAATTATAGTTTGCCAGTAGCTCTAAAACATACTAACCTGATCTCTCCTCTCCAATTTGTTTTTAATTTCATTTGAGTTAGTACCTACAACTCAGATATGTATGTGGTTATCAAGTGAAGGTAGGTTATGTCTAAAGGTGATCTTCTGAATCTTCTCTCCCTACAAGCACTAGTATCTAAAAGAGTTAACCTACAAACTTTTCTGATGTAGTTTAAGGAAGATAGTAACTTATGAAGGTTTTATGTTTCTTGAATTTTACTTTTGCTACTTGTCCAACAGCAGCCAGTTTATAATGTTTAAGTATAGTTATTCACTGTGCCTTAAATTTTATACTTTTTTGTTTATGCAAACTATAAAATTTCCCATAAATGCATTAAATTCTTATTTTAAGCCTCTTTCACTTTTTCCTACTTCCTTTTCAACCCTTTTAAGAATTACTGTTCCCTTTGTATCATAGTCCATGATATTCTACCTTCTTCTAATCTTTTATCTCATAAAAATGAAATACAACAGTATAATTGAAGAGCCTTTACAAACTGAATTAACATAAAATCTTTAACAAAAAATCCTTAACAATATGCAGTTAAGTCTTATAGAATGTAATCTTGATACTGGTTAATAAAACTAGACACATTTTTTTATACCAGTTATTTTATTTTTATTTTTTTATACCAATGATTTTAATGAAAGTAAAATATTAATTTGAATACTTTTTATTGAAACATCCTATTAAAAGAAAGATCATGTCTGAACATTTCTAACCCAGAAATAAAATGGCTCTACTTTAATGAATGGGAAAGTCTGTAATCTTTGATGCACGTTTTAGAAGAAGACTGAAGGTTAAATGACCACATTAATAATTTAAACTGTCCCTCAAATATTCAAATTCTGAATGACTAATGTAAAAAATATTCCATGAAAACTTTATCTGTAAAGATTACACAGATTTAAACTGAATACCTTCTAACTACAGCAAATTACACTTCCCATCTTTGGGCTAAATGGAACCAGAGCTAACCACCTCCTAAAAAGTATTTGGTCCTACTTCCAAACTATTGCAACCAAAATTCCAGTAACCAAAACATTTGCTGTGTTCTCTAGGCATATGAAGTGTTTTATTTAGACCATTTCTAAGGATTCTGCTTCAAAGGTTATACATGTGGCATCCAAGCATATCTTAATGAAGACAGTCTAGTCTTTCAGAGATCATGTATCATCAAGGTCTCCAGAGTTTTCATTGTCATTTGCAACAAGAGCTTCCCTGTTCTCATAAGTCCAGAAGCCATTCAGATCAATTAGAATGGTGGTGACTGTGTCTCCTTGATTACTGTTGATTAAATCCTGAAGAGAGATTTTCAAAGGGTCCTTTGGTTTTACCATGTCAAAGATTTCATCCTGCAAAAGAGAAAAAAATACAATGAAATCTGATTCACTTAATTTCTAAAACACACAGTGATCTTAAGTTCAGGGCTGCCACTTGAGCTTACATAAAAAGTTTCTGTTCTACTTTTTTTCTTTTCCATTTAACAGAGAGGCAATTTCCTTTACCTACAATCATACAACTTTAGTGGAAGATTCCTCAGCTATATGGTAGCTATCCCTCATTTTATAGATGAAGAAACCACAACTCAGAGTTTAATCAAAGCTACATAGCTAATTAGTGGCAGAATTATCTAATGCAGTGTTCTCTGAATACATGTTAACTAACTCCTTATATTTTTCTGTTGCCTTATTGGTGGTACAAGGTCTTGGTTTAATAAAAACTCAGCTGAGTTAAAGTAAACCCTTAAATGCTTCAGAGATAGTGACAAAGCTTCATTTCCAATATTCATGTCAATCTTTTACTCTGGACCTAGGACAGAGAGGGGAGGGAAGTTTGGTTAGCATTAAAGAAATAGTTATCCAGAATGATGCTAAATTGTGTGAAAACTTATTGGAACAGATAGAAGAACCTCTCCTGTATAATGAAGTGCACAATATAAATATTTATAGAGAAACAGTACATGTTTTCTAGTCTTTTATAGTAAAATTACTCAATATTCAATAGCATTTAAGGAGGCACATTTACATTTTAAAAAGACCTTTTAATGTTTTGTTTGTGAAATTTCCTTTTCTAGATTGGCTACACTTTAAAAATTGCTGGTTCTTAAACTGCTTGTTGCAAAGTTTCAAATATGTCTCATATTAAACCAAAATAGCCCTTTATCTTATACTTGGTTAAAATGGGTCAGGATATTTTATTATATTACTTAACCTGAACTGAATGGGTACTGGATACTGAAATGTTATTTCAGAGCTGGTGAGTCTGATTACTGAAATGCTAAGTAGCAGCATGTGTTTCAAATAGTGGTGGTTTTCATATTGTAGGATTGATGTCTCTTTAAATCTAATATGATATCAAAGTAAACAGAATCCTGTTCACTACCTAAGTAGTTCCCAAGTTAAAAATTCAGTTTACTGTGGAATAGACTGCCAAAGGATGCAGGCTATACTGATTCTCTTAATTTTCAATTAAAATGAAATGAATGAAATGATAATACAAGGCTGACAATGCTAAAATTATAAACTACATAAATCCATCATTCGTCCAAATGTAGTCTCAGTTTCTAATGATTTGGATGTCAATTCAGAACAAATAACAGCAAATACCTGATTCAGTATAGTGTTTCATAAGTTGCTTTCATATAAAATTTCATGTACTACAAATGATTATCTGGTGGTATTATGATAATATCATCTGGTAATATTATGTAAATTAAAGGAAAAGGTAACCTTTACGTCTTGAAATGAAACAGGATCTTGTCCATGGATTTTCATTAGTTCCTGTATGGCCTGTATTTAGTAAAAACAAATCTGTAAATAAAAAGTGAAAGACACAATATCCCCTCTCTTACATGACTTTGCAATTGTTAGGAACTGTTCCTTCCATTTGCCATGAATATTATTCACACCTTCACCATTCTCTTAAGATTATCAATCTACTATCTCCCTTCCTACCCTGCACTTTGCTTTCTACATAATAGAAAAAAAATGAGGTAGAGCTCCCTCAAACTCTTCCCTTTTATAATAGAGTACACCATCCAGGCCAAGCTTTATCACTGGGATGTTGATGTACAAAGGCTCTATGAATAGTCCAGGATTACAGGTCTCAGCACCAGAAACTTTTTACCTTATCCACACAACCAAGCCTAAATAAGCTTTGATAAAATAGATGCATGTATGAAATATTTTTACAATATTTTAAAATAAAATTTAATATTCTCAGGGTAAAAGATGTTATTAATATAAAGAAATCATTATGAAAAAGAATTCAGTGTTTTACTGCCAAGAAATATTTGTTTTTCACTTAATAGGTTTGGCTATAGAGGGCATCCCTGTGATCAGTTGGTATTTATCTTCTCAGGTTAGCAACTGATACAAGCCCATATAGCATTCAATTTTTTAAAAATTTATTCGAATACTGTGATTATAATTTATCCAATATTTTCAGTCATTACTGCCTAAAAAATCATAATGTAGTCTTTAAGGGAATTTAATATGAAATTGTGAAATATATATACTATGAAACTCATAAGGATGAATTCAGATACCAGAGTACCAAAAATTTAAAAAAAATTTTTTTTTTTGAGAAAGGGTCTCACTATCTTTCCCAAGCTAGTCTTGAACTCCTGCCCACAAGCAATCCTGCCTCAGCCTCCCAGAGTGCTGGGATTACAGGTGTGAACCACTGCACCCAGCTTCCAAAATATTAAACGGAAAGAAAAAGTCTCTGGGGGAAAATGACTTATGACAAAGATGTGAAAATGTCATTTTTATTGTTTTAAAAGATCCTGCTATTGATCTTGACCATAAAAAAATCACATGGTCTTCTAAAATCCAGCTATGAATTTATGATGATGGAGTAGAATACTACTGAACAAAACTATTAATAATATTCCATCAAGTGGCAAAGTTACCATTCAAGTTAAGGGCAGACATTTCTACTTTTACACTGTTGTATTTGAATGCTTATCATATACAAATTCCACTTCAGAGCCCCATCATCTTATTCTCTGAGAACAACTAAAGCACAAAATAATTGCTTCAACAAATCTGTTTCAGACTAAAATGCAGCACACAATTCTAGACAGTTAAAAATTTTTATTCAATATAACAAAAGAATCTACAACTGTGAAAATGTGTAAAACCTCTTTGGAAAGGAGCTACCTCTTCTGAACTGTTTGTTAAAGCTTAGGATTTTACACATGAGTTTTTGTTCAACAAGACCGCAGAATATCTCATGTGTGTTTCTAGCTCTAATGGCTAGTACAGTCCCTAACATATTTACACACGTAACTTTTTAGTATTCTATATCTAATCAAGTCAGCTTTGATTTAGTCCATTTATATTTTTTAAAAAATAGGAAAAAACCCTATAAATAGACTTGATTTCCTTCTGAAATCTGTTATGTAAATCCTTTTGTTAAATTAAAAAAATCACAAGTTAGGTGAAACTATCAGTAAGTAGGCAATTTAAACCAACTGGTATAACATATCTTAAGGAACAATGAATCATTTACACAAATGATACTTACCCTAAAGAAATAGTTAAGGGAAAAGACATTCAGATATCCTTTGTTCTCAATATCAAGCAGTTTGAAAATATATTGCAGAGCTGCAGGTTCCTTTCTGTTTTCTAATGCAAGAACAAAGTCCAAGTAGGTCTTATAGTCCTATAGAAAAGAAAATGACATTCTTTAGAGGCCTTAGTTGAAATTAACTTTTCAAGTGAATATCTGATGATATGAAGCTATCATACCATTAAATGTTATTAAATATGAAATGTCCTATTTCAAATTAAAATTGTAGTTTATTATATCTCAAACAAGAAGCAGTACAATTAATCAAAGTATGCACTTAAACTATCGACACAGTTTGGCCATCTTAATGGTAGCTTGTTTACGCCACCAGCAAAGAAGTCTGGAGAGCGAGTGGCGATGAAATCTCAAAAGGTGTTTTCCTGAGAATTTCCTTGCAAGAAGTGGTCCAAAGCCTGGAAGAGCTGGTAGTCAGTTGGTGCGAGGTCTGGTGAATATGGTGAATGACAGAGTTTACAAGTCCAGCCTCTGTAGTTCGAGCAGTGTTGTTTGTGTGTCATGTGGTCAAGTGTTGTCTTTCATGAGGATTGGCCTGTCTCTACTGACCAATCTCAGCTACTTAATCGCAAGCATCCTCATCATTTTGTCCAATTGGTTGCAATAGACATCTGCTGTAATCAATTGACTGGCGTTCATGAAGCTGTAGTGGATAATACCAGCACTGGATCACCCAACAGACACCGTTAGCTTTTTTGGATGAATATTCGGTTTTGGAGTATGTTTCAGCACTTCATCTTTACCCAACCATTGTGCCAAACACTTGCAATTGTCAAAAAGAATCCATTTTTCATCACACATAACAATACAGTGTAGAAATGGTTTGTCTTTATGTCATGACAGCAAAGACAAACTTCGAGACAATTTCTCTGCTGATGCTCATTTAATTCATGCAGAACACATCTATCCAGCTTCTTTACCTCGCCGATTTGTTTCCAATGAAAATGGTCCAATATTATTGGAATAGTAATGTCAAATGTTGCTGCTAATTCATGCCTAGGTTGAGATGGATTTGCTTCCATTATAGCTTTCCGCTCATCATTACCTACCTTGGTCTCAGGTCACCCATGTGGCTCATTTTCAAGATTAAAATCACCAGAGCGGAACTTCTCAAACCATCGATGTATTGTGTGTTCATTAGCCACATCCTTCTGAAACAATTCACTGATATTTTGAGCTGTCTGCGCTGCGTTGGTTCCACGAGAGAACTCATATTTGAAAATAACAGGCTTGGCGCAGTGGCCTGTAATCCTGGCACTTTGAGAGGCTGGGGCGGGAGGATCACCTGAGCTCAAGAATTCGAGACCAGCCTGAGCCCTAAGCAAGAGTCTCTACTAAAAATAGAAAAATTAGCCACACGTAGCTGTACATGCCTGTGGTCCCAGCTCCTCAGGAGGCTGAGGCAGGAGGATTGCTTGAGCCCAGGAGTTTGAGGCTGCTGTGAGCTAGGCTGATGCATGGCACTTTAGCCTGGGTGACAGAACAAGACTGTCTTAAAAAGAAAATAACACAAATTTTTGACTTATCTGTGGTTTCACAAAAATTGCTCTAAAAAAATCTAAAAGATAATCACAAGCCAAAATGTGCATTTGAAAGACCAAGGATGTACTTTCACAATAAAAATAAACCAAGAAGTGTCAAGGTGAAATGTCAGAGATATCAACTGTCATACTTACCACTTAAGGAAATTGGACATTTCATACCTAACCTTTGCAATCAATGGTGGCAAATTTATTTTTTTTAAGTTAATATGAAAAGAGAAATCCATTTGTACACTTAATGTTGGTTACTAGGAATTCTATTTGTAATCTGCACAGGACAATTTAGGGACATAGTTCATTTTCTTGTGGGAGAAATTTGCTATGTTAAACCATAATTTTCTTTCATTATACTTTTAAAAGAGACAAGACACTGACTAAGCTATCATACATTGCCACTAAATTTATATTTTCATTTCAGTGTGGTTATTTGAAAATATTTTTTACCTGGAATGATAGAACATTTTATTTATTAGTATTTTTAGAGACAGGGTCTTGCTTTGCCACCTAGGCTGGAGTGCAGTGGCATGTTCATAGCTCAGTATAACCTCAAACTCCTGGGCTCAAGCTATCTTCCTACCTCGGCCTCTCAAGTAGCAAGGACTATGGGCACATGGCACCATGCATAGCTCATTTTTTTTTTTAAATTTTTTAGAGACAGGGTCTCGCTATTTTGCCCAGGCTGGTCTTGAACTCCTGGGCTCAAGTGATCCTCCTGCCTTGGCCTCCCAAAGTGCTAGGATTACAGGTGCATGCCACCGTGCTGGCCTAGAACAGTATATTTAAGTTGGTATTTTGAAATACTGTTTAAAATTTTTAAATTCAGATGATTTCCAGTAAGAAGCTGTCTTGAGACTGCCAGACATTCTTTAGTGAGTTGACACCTTCTCATCCAAAAAAAAAAAGGCAAAAGAATGCAAATGAAGGCTAGAAAGACATGAAGAGAACAGAAAACTTTCCCTGGGAAAAAGGAGGCATACTCATAGATTACACTTTTTGTATGGTTATAAATAGAATAATTGAGATTCTCACTTAGAAAAAATTTTATATTCTTGAAAAAGATTTTTTAGGCTATAATTAAGATTTTTTTCCTGCATAAATTGCAGTATAAAGAGTTAAAAAAAAATTAGCTTCTTATGGCCAAGCATGGTGGTTCACACCTGTAATCCTAGCACTTTGTGGGGCCGAGGTGGGAAGATTGCTTGAGCTCAGGAGTTTGAGATTGCAGTGAGCTATGATGATACCACTGCACTCCGGCCTGGGCAAGAGTGAGACACAGTCTCAAAAAAAAAAAGTTGCTTCTTCATGGTCTAACTCCATCCATAGTTTGTTGCATCTGATTTTCTTTATTTACCAGGAGTTAGTATACTACAAGCCCCTTACTGTCTGCTTTCAACAGCTGTGGGAGTCACAAAGCAGACTTTCTGTGCCTTTCCCCCTTTTCCTTGGCTGTTGGCTAACAATGGTGTTATTTAGCAAACTGCTATTTAAGCTAAATGAAAAAATGTAAAACCCCATTCTCTTATGACAATATGACTATTTCTTAAGCATCACTGGTTTGGAAAATTTATCAGATTCTTAATACATGTTTTTAATAGCAGGAATGGTGATTTAAAAATGCTATTTAGAATTTTCTTGCTCAGGTATTTCACATTGTTGTGATAAGAAGACAAATGTATACTAGTTATCTTCTGCTACTAATATAGCCACTTACAGAGACTAATACAACTTGATTCTGAGATTTAAATCATGGCATATATGGTACTTATCTGACCTGGTAATTTAATGACTGAACCATCTATATGAAAATAAACAATCCATAGGATTTACCAATGTTTTGGCTTTTTTTTTTTTTTTTACTAGTCCACACACCTATACAATAGGTAGACTGACAATGAAATAAACAAAATATTAAAATTTTTTATTTGCCCTGAATCTCAAGTAATTTAATCAATTTATACTTTTAAAGAAATTATTACACACTGACGTAAATAATGGTGTTATGACATCAAGAAATGGACTTGTGGAAACTGTGGGAGCATAAATTTTTAAAACTTATCAACAGATTTAAACTACTACCATTTCTCCATCATAAGTGAGACACTCCTGGAAAACACGGTCTAGGAAAACATTGGTCATGGTTGCTGTTCCATAGCGGGAGAGTTCTTCTTTACTCAGCATGCCATTGTGATCCTTATCAAGATTCAAATACTGGCCTTGAGAAGAAAGATAACAAAAAGACACAACTAAAATAAAAATTTAAAGACAAGATAAAAGAACAGACATTAACAAAAGTTCTTTTTATTGGTTAAGATTTTGATTTTCAACCTAATCATGTTATAGTTAGGGTAGTGACCTATGTGAAGTAATATCAGCTATCTTTGCAATCTCGATGAGAACAACTGTTAAGCTAGAACCAGTCAAAGAAAACCCCTCATGAAGACCATGGCCTTTGGGCTATTTCACTTACATCATGATTTGTTTTCAATTTGCAACCTCTTAGAACATTTCTAGGTTTTGAAATTAAACTGAGGGTAGGGGTCAACAAAAGGCACTGAAAAGCATTTGAAAAGCCAGCACTTGGAAGCAGAGATCAAGAATGCATACAGGGTCTGGTGAGGTGGCTCACGCCTGTAATCCTAGCACTCTGGGAGGTGGAGGTGGCTGGATCGTTTGAGCTCAGGAGTTCGAGACCAGCCTGAGCAAGAGTGAGACCCTGTCTCTACTAAAAATAGAAAGAAATTAATTGGCCAACTAAAAATATATATATAAAAAAATTAGCCGGGCATGGTGGTGCATGCCTGTAGTCCCAGCTACTCAGGAGGCTGAGGCAGAAGGATCGCTTGAGCCCAGGAGTTTGAGGTTGCTGTGAGCTAGGCTGACACCAAGGCACTCTAGCCTGGGCAGAGTGAGACTCTGAAATAAATAAATAAATACATACATACATACATACAGGAGTCAGAAGACCACTAAACA
>CAUYPO010141988.1:0-24007 GCA_963574435.1 Cheirogaleus major | reverse complement strand
AGACCAGGAAGTTCTCAGCACAGGGCTGCAGATTCCTGGAACCAAGCCACATTTCTACCTTCAAAACCACGAGTCAAGTAAATGAACCATTTCACTTCCTGCAGAAAGGGTAGGGATGTAGGACAGTACATCACTCTAATGCACAGCCCTTCCTATACTGCTCCTGTATATACATCCTGAGCAAGTTTTTTTTTTTTTTGAGATAGAGTCTTGCACTGTCACCTGGGCTAGCATAAAGTGGCATCATCATAGCTCAGTGCAGCCTCAAACTTCTGGGCCCAAGCGGTCCTCCTACGTTAGCCTCCGAGTAGCTGGGACTACTCAGTAGCTGGCGTGTGCCACCACACCAGTCTAGTTTTTAAAATTTTTTTGTAGCAATGGGGTCTCACAGTATTGCACAGGCTGGTCTCAGCTCCTGGTCAGGCCTGAATTAAGGAATGGGCTGTGGGGCTGAAGAAGGGAAATATGAAGGAAGCACAGCTGACATCTATAGACAACAAGCGATTGTGAGCGATGAAAGAGGGGAAAGCGTCCAGATTTCCTGGGCAGCCTGGGACGGCTGTGTAGGTAGTGAGCTGTTCACAGAGCTAGGGAACAGGAGGTTCATAGCAGCCACACAGAGGAAGGTGCCAGAAACAGTCAGGGGCATATCGAGCTTGAGGAATCCAAGGAACGCCCAAGTAGATGTCCAGGAAACAGCTAGACAGTTATGGAGCTAAAATGCAAGGGTTCTAAGCTGCATATATCAATTTGGAGAGTTATGTTGTTTAAGATTTGGATAAAGATAAAATTATCTGAAAAACATGTCAAAAGCTAAGGACTAGAGCCTGGGGATTTGAGATGGTCTCGTTCCGTACACTGGGAGAGGCAGGAGCAAGCTTGAGACATGGGAACTGGTGAGCAGGGCTGGGGAACTACAAGGTGAAATCTGGCCCAAGACGAGCGTGTCGTGGGAAGACTTGGGCTGCTCTGGCTCTGGGGCCAGCTGGGGGAAGGTCAGTGGAGGGAACTTTGAGCTTAATATAAAAGAGAACAGATGAATAACTACAGTGCCACAACAAGCAAATAGACTGCATCAAGAAGTAGTGAGTTTCCCGTCTCCAGGCCAAGTGGGAGTTTAGAGAAGGCAGAGTTCCTGCCTTGGGTGAGCAGCAGAACAGATAGGACGTGCGCTGCCATAGAATGAAATGCAGCAAAGTCCAGTGTAACAGAAGATAATCAGACTGGCCCAACAGAGAAGTTTAAAAAAAAAAAAAAAACTAACTTTAAAAAGTCTTTTGGGATTGCAGACATTTTAATTTTCTGTCTCCATTGACCACTATCACCCCATTCCTTTATTACTCGTTCCTTTCTGTCTGGTCCTCCAGGAGAACGTGTCGGTAACTCTGCTTTTGTCCCATAAAAATGTCAAAGAAACCGACTAGAAAGAAAAGGGAAGAAAAAGGAGAGGCAGGTCATATGAGATTTCTTTGAGGTCTGATGTCTTCCTTTTTCTTTTTGTTCTTTCTGTTCATACGATCTGGAATTCGGATTTCATCTCCTCCACTACCCAGCGCTGTAGTGCTCCATGCCTTCCTCGCTGCTCTACACGATAGAACCTCCTGTGGGCTCGAGGAAGCTTAGAAAGTCCTTCTGCTCCTCCAACACACACACACACACACACACACACACACACACACACACACACACGTACGTACGTACGTTCCTCCTGTGCTCATCACAGCCTCATATGCCAAAGTAGGCACTTTATTCCCTGGACTAAGTCAGTCCTCCCTGCAAAACCACAGCCTAACCTGGAAGACATATCATCTCAAATTAGTATTGGTTTTCTAGACCTCGTGTGAATTTGACAACTCTTTAAGAGCTATTTGTGAAGTGGGAGGTTATAGGAGCATGTTGTAGCCTAAAGAGAAGGGAAGGAACAGAACCCTTGCAGCAAGACACGGGAGGCGGCCAGGGCCGACACACGGGGACTCTCTCTGCTCCTTCCCATCTGGTCTTCAAATGCCACCAGGATGTCTTTTAAGATTTTTGCCTCTGGTGAAAAATATATTAAAATATATTTTTGCCTCTGGTGAAAACAAAGTATTTTTGCCACATATTTTGAGTCTCTTTTCTTGTTTTTTCTTCCTCTCTTTAATTGTCACAGTGACAATTCATTTCAGTCAGTAATATATTAAATCACTGAACAATGTAGGTCTTCAATCTGATTATGTTTATGATATTGTCTCATCCATGGCTTTTCTAGTGACCTGAAAATGTTGGTTCTGTCCTCAAATCTAAAAGCATTTTATCTATTATTAGTAGTACTATGCTTATTAAATAACCCTATTTTTTTTTTTTTAAATTCTGAGAGGCCATTACTGAAGAAAATCTAACCTCTAAAAGAAGCCTGGAAATGTTTCTGTCATTCCAGGCAGTGGGAGGCATTTTCCATGAGGAATCATTTGTGGGAAGTAGAGCCTCTAAGGGCCAAGGGACAGCAGCCCCGTGGCGCTGTTTGCATCCCCAATGCCATGCACAGCCGAACCGAACGTGGAAGTAACAGCCTCTTCTGAAGTTTTACAATTGGGTCTGAGAGACTCCAGGGAGTTGCTGTTAGTACTTAAACCAGAACATCCTGGTACATCCAAGTTCGGCCCAGTGCAGATGGAGAAAGACGGTTTATAGGGAGAAAAAAACCATAGAGAGACACAGATGAGATAGACAGAGACAGCTGAGAAGGCTGAGTCCAGACTCTTCTGTGATCTTTCTGTGTTTCCCACTCTCACATTCTTTAAATCCTCCTTTCTGTTTAAGCTACTTTCTGTCTCTGTTACTTACCACCAAAGGATCTTTGATTAAAACACCCAATTTCAAGGCCTTTTTTTCCTTTCTTGTTTCTGTTTAAGGTTTCTTGTAGGTGTCAGATCTGGTGACATCTTTGCAGAATGAGGCACGAAAGCAGGTCCCCTCTGTTGGTAACGGCCTAAGCAGGGCCCTTCAAGGCCTGATGACACTATGAACTGTTGGTTGTTTATACAGCACTCCTGGGTCAATGTTTGTCCTTGGTCTTATTTAAGAAGATGGAAGAGGAAGAGGGACACTCTGTCCTTGGCATAACTAGTATTGTTCAGTGGCACATCTGTTTTCCTAAGTCATTAATGGATCCTTCCGGAAACAGCCAATCCTTTCTCAAGCATGAGGTCAGCGATCCTGATTAGACTCGGCATCAACCACCCATGAAACTAGAAACTTCCCTTGTGATTTATTATTACAATAAAACCTCACTAATTAACCATAATTAGGAAGAAAGGCCTGTCTCAATATTAAGATTCTAAAAGAGGCAACATTTTAATTTCTTCCAGTTTTGTGCAGTGATTTAAATGAGGCTAACCAAGTATCTTTGACTTAACATATAAATAAAAATGATTTCTAAAACAGCACGTCCACTTAATATAGGCATTTTGGTACTAGAGAGTCTTTAAGAAACAGCTTGTTCTTTTAGGCCAGCAATTTGAACATTCTACTTACACTCTTATAGTATTAATAGTTTAGCAAGTGCTTTTTTTCCCCCATGGAAAACACAATGATTACCTTAATCTTAGCACTTGTCCAAATCATTTTTAAATAAGTAGGGCCTGAATTACAGAAATGATTGTATTTCTGAATCAATATGACAATGTTTAGGGGAATGAATGGCTTGAGTTAAAGTGTCATGAAAACCTGTTCTGAAGCTTTCTAGGTCTTTCCTAGGGTCTGACATTGCAGCTGAAAATGCAGCTGCTTTATTTAAGAGTGGGGTGGAATGCTGGTGGTGTGGATGAGCTGCAAATCTTTCCCCCTGCGTGTTTGATGCTGCTGTGATCTTTCTACCACGGTTCCAATGTACAAACAGACAAGAGTGAAAGGAAATAAGCCTGAGATGGGATGTTTGGTGTCTCCTATCGTTTCTGCTGATTGTTTACTTGCTGTTGATAAAGTCTAAGGAAAATGAGCTTGGAAGCCAAGATTGGTTTTGGGAATGGAGATGTCATCAATCGCTACGCTAAATTCATGTCTCATCAGGATACCAGATGTGGGCGGCGCTGGGCTACCACGGCAGAGTTTCTGATTGTTTTCTAGGGGGGAAATGGATAAACGCTGGGATGAGAGAGGTGGGCACGGCTTTCGGGCTGGCCCTGGCCTGGCACCTGCTAGGATCCTGAGCTCGTGCTGGCCAGGCACGTTCTACTGGGGCCTCCTTCCCGCCTTGTCCTGCTATGTTACCTGCTCTCGGCTTCCTGCCTTGCTTTTAACCTGGGCCCCTAAAATGCTCTGCACAGTCTAGTAAAACAGAGCACGAAAACTAAGGCAGATTTTTAGAACGAGTTGGAAACTGTCTGCATTCTGGCGTCATTTCCCGTAGGAGCTGCAGCCTTGCCCACCGGCTCTCAGAAGTGCATCTTTGACTTCACAAGGTCAGGTCTGCTGGAGGCTTGACCTTGGCAGATCTCTGCCCAGTTACGATGGCCTCACTGTGGCATCACGTTGCCAGAGGTCGTAAAGGAATATGAAAAGCAGCTTTCTCTTCCTGAAGGCCACCGTGCTTTGTCCGCACTTGTAATTCAACCTCTGGTTGGGATGATGGACAGGCTACGGGTCACTTCACCCCTGAGCAATTCACTGTGCTTCCCCAGGATCCCAGCGGAGCTTTTGTTCGAATTCTTTTTGGGCTTCAACGTGGTTTACTGTATTTTTTATTGGTTTGGCAAATTTGCTGCCTTTTATCAATTTTTCATCTTATATGAAATTAAAGCACGTGTGAGATACCAAAATCAAGTCTTTCTAGGGAAGGACAAGAAACCAGCAGGGGCTAAGGAGCCCTGCCTTCTTTAGGCTGCTCTGCTGTTGCCACCTCTGATGCCACAGGTGACTGTCCCAGTGCCTCATTGCAGTCTCAGGCCCCTGATGAAAGTGGGCTCCTTGGCCCAGGGGACATTGCTGGTGTGTGGGCATCACCTTGCCTGAGTTCAAATCCAGACCCTACTATAATATTTGCATATCCTCCAGCAAACTACTTCATCTCTTGGTGAAAGCCTTGGTTTTATGAAAAATACAATTACATAATATAAGAGGAAAGTGCTTGATGATCACTAGCTCACGTTGTAACTTAAGATTTAGGGCAGGCCAGGCGCAATGGCTTACACCTGAAATCCTAGCACTCTGGGAGGCTGAGGCAGGAGGATCATTCAAGGTCAGGAGTTCAAAACCAGCCTGAGCAAGAGCGAGATCCCGTCTCTACTATAAATGGAAAGTAATTAGCCAAACAACTAAAAATAGAAAAAATTAGCCAGGCATGGTGGTGCATGCCTGTAGTCCCAGCTACTCGGGAGGCTGAGGCAGGAGGATCACTTGAGCCCAGGAGTTTGAGGCTGCTGTGAGCTAGGCTGATGCCACGGCACTCTAGACTGGGCAAGAGAATAAAACTCTGTCTCAAAAAAAAAAAAAAAAAAAGATTTAGGGCAATATGCGGGCCTCTGTATATCCTGGGAAAGAATGAATCTCCATGTTCTCATCTAGCTCTTCTTTGCAATAGAAAAATAGTACTTTGCATGTCAGAGAACTCAGACACACATCTCTAAATATTTTTCCATCAAATGTTAATTAGATTATGGTGGCCTCATAGGTGAGGGGATTGAGTAAAATTTAAAGTTAAATGTAAATCTAAAACTCTTACATTAAGAGTTTGCACCTAGCTAGCTATAGTGGCGAGAGAAGGGCAGGAAGTGAGGCTGCCTCTGGGATTTCCGCCCCACGCAGTGGGTGGACGATGGGACTGTTGACTGAAGCAGGGACCTCACAGAAGGGGCAGGTCAAGCAGGTGCATGACCAGTCTGCTTGAGGGCATGTTGCGTTTCAGGTGACCTTGGGACATCGGAAAGGAGATGTCTGATCAGAGGCTGGACCTCAAGAGGAAACCTAAGAGCTAAGATAATAGAGAGAGTTGTGAGGTCTTTGCACTTGCTGTCCCTCCTGTCTGGAACAGGGTTTCTCCAGGTACCTGCACACTTCACTCCCCGTCCCCCTCCAGGTCTTTGCTCAAAATGTCATCTTTGCAGTGAGACTCTCTTGGCCAGTTTCAAATGGCAAACGCCTCCTACCCAAGCACCCCCTGTCCACCTTCTCACTGTGATCTCTTTCCATGGTACATAGCACGATCGAACCTACTCAATATTATACTTTTACTTATTTATTTTGTTTATGACGTTCTACCTGTCAGAATGGAAGCTCCGTGATGTGCCTGGCACGTAAGCACCCAAGAAATTTGTGTCGAATGAGAGAATGAATCCTCGCTACCTACGTGCCTGACGCTAAGTGCTTTCCATGTATTATCTCACTGAAACAGAGCAAGAGAGTAAATGTAGACACGTGGCTTTATAAATAATAGTGAGAGGCATGAAAGGAATAAGATCTGTAGAGGGAGAGTATCTGATGAAAAAGAGAAGAGGATTACGAACAGAGACCTAAAGAACACCACCATCCTTTTTGAGATAGGAAAGGGCAATGGACCCCACACAGGAAGCCAAGAAAAGCCTCTGAGAGCAGAAGGGAAGGCAGGTTGTCATGGTGCGGTCAATGGTGCCTTCATCTCATTTGAAGACTCGTGTGTGACATTTCTGGTATGCAAATTCAGCGACTCTACTAATGCTTAAATGGAGATCAATTGAGGGAACATTTCAAGAGGGAAGAAATCCTAAGAGGTGTTGGATGTTATGGAGAAGTCAGTCTAGGTAAGGAGCAAAAAGCAATTGAGAGAGAACGGTCCAGTAGAATCCGTGCGCCCTCCTCTGATTTAGATTCGCTGCTGACGAGCCTCCTACCAAAATGGGTAGAATTGTTTTTATTACTATCTCCCCTGACAGAGCGTATCGCAAAAATAATAAATGTCAGAGTTTACTTTTAAGCAAAATGCAAGTGACAATAGCTAGCTCAGTGGTTCCCAGACTTTGGAATGTCATGAACTGATAACATTTAAAGGGGAAAAAAAATAGATCACTGAAATATTAGACCAACTTGCCAAACCTCTGAGTCATTCCACTCAACTCCTATAGCACAGTCTGATCAGAGGGAACGAGTAAGTTGAGAATCTTTTAGGAGGCACGGAACCCAGTTGAGGAGGTTCGCGTTGGCTTTTGGTCTTCGGTGCAAAGCAGAAATCCTTTTGGAAAGGGTTAGACTTGCAGTCATCTGCCACCAAACTTGCCCCCACATTGGGCACTGTGTTTGCCTTGACGCTTCGTTCGCCATCACGTTGCCCAGAAGTAGCCTCAAAAGTCATTAGCACCCTCAGCCTCCCTCCCCTCCCCCAGGCCACTGATAAATATACAGTCACACAGTCTCAATTAAATCATGTGTTTGCTGTGTCACTTGGAGACAAGTACCCTCACTGTCCCTCCCTGGCCCCCTACACACACACACACACACACACACACGCACACGTACACGCACACACCCACGAACGCACAGTAGAAATCCGAGCACCACCACTGGGCAGGTGAGATTCTGTGTGATATGGTGCCTGGTGCTGGTTGTTAATAGAGGACGGTTTTTAAAAGACTTCTCTAAAAACAGGGTGGAAGTGACTCTGAAAAGGAGCTTCGACAAAGGGAGGCTTTTTTCCAGGGTCAGCTCTGCCTTGGGCGGTGGAGCGAATGAAGCATTCCTTTTGCTTCTGACAGTATTTCAAAGGAGGGGAGCCTCCCTCATGTTTTGAGAGCACAGACACTCATTCATTATCAGATTGACATTAGCCAGAATGTTTGAATGTCAACAAAGACATGGGAATGATGGTTGGCCTAATTATTTCTTATATCCCCTTTGGAAGTTTCCATGTGTGCAACATTTTAAATAAGGAGTATTTCCAGATTGATTTTTTTTTGTCTGTTGTTGTACGAATCCTGAATCTTATCAAGGATGCAGTCTAAGTGAACTTGGAAGAAGGCGTCAGTTTCATATTTTCTGGCTAATGTTCCATAAATGTCATAATTTGGCTGTTTAATGGGGAGTGTCTTTTTTTTTAATGTAATAGATATGCCAAACGTTAATGAAGGGAAGAAGAGGGAGAATGACTGAGAAATGCCATCTCAAGCTCAAAAACATCAAAATTAGCAATAAAAATAGAAGTTTCTTATCACCAGGAATGGGAGAGAGATAGTTACAGACATTAAAATAGACACAGTCTGGTCTTTGCGGCTAGTTTCCCATGAGAGACTTACTGGGTAACCCTCACCCAGTAGGTCCACCAGCTCATTGGAGACTCATGTGTGACATTTATGGTACGCGAATTCGGCAACCCTGCTTATCTTTAAGGGAAAGCTGCTCTGTGGGAAAAGTGTTAGCACCAACTATGACTTAGCTTAGGGTGGAAGAAAAAGAACTAGTCTGATGTAGTTGGAAGCATGGAGTCATAGGATGCAGTTTTATTACTTTAAAAGATTTATAGTAGCAAAGATCAGATTAAATCCTGCCCTAATGGCAATTTTTCCCAAAACTACTTTGATATACATCTGTTTGGGTTGTTTTTTTTTTATTTTATTTTTTGGTTTTTTATGGAGACAGGCTCTTTCTCTGTCACCCAGGCTAGAGTGCAATGGCATCATCATAGCTCACTGCAGCCTCCAGCTTCTGAGCTCCAGCAATCCTCCTGCCCCAGCCTCCCAAAGTGCTAGGATCACAGGCGTGACCCACTGTACCTGAACAGCTTCAACACATCTTTAAGAATGGTGTGTTTATGTATTGTCTTTGTGTACTTCTCAAGTTCCTTCTAAAGTTAAAATTCTCGAAAACTGTCTTACGTCATGAGCATTCTTTCACAACTATATTTATGTTTTTCATTGGTTTATTGAGAATTTATTTCAATGTTAAATTTATATACTTCCTCAAATTCTTAACTGGAGAAATCCAAATACACGAGGTTTTATTATTGTGGTTCTCTTAACTTTTATCCAACATTTTTTCTGCTTACACAATGCTTGGGAAACATAATAAAAGTTTGGATGACTTAATCAGTAAATAAACGAATGGCAAAAGGCCATAGATTGAACCCTCACAGCCATTAGTTAGCCCTGCTTTATTCCACGTGCAGAGATGGAATCGCTAGTTCTGGCCACCCATTTGATGCCACTTGCAAAGAGTGTTTGTACAGCGTAGGCCACGAAGGAAGGCATATCACTGCTATGTGACGTGGTGCTTATGATGTCACGGCAGTCTTCTTGCTCAGGGTGATGGACCTCAGCACCCTTTTCACATTTAACATCTACCGCAAGGAGCCAGGAGATGTGTACACTTCCTGCTAGCAGAGCAGTTAGAAAGAGCACGTTGTGAGTGATTTTCTGTTTGTGTCAGATCAGAGCTGTAGCGGGCCCCCGCCGTTGACGAGGTGGCCCAAGCGAAGTCCTCTCTCTGTGCTCCCGGGTGGACCCCATTCCGCACCCCTCAGTGGCCTTACGACTGCAGGGCGCAGGATAAACCCTAAGGATGAAGGTAGAGATGATTCTTTCCCTGGAGAAGAAGCTCATGACTTTGGGACGTCAGAGATGCTGGCAGGCACATGGCTGTCCTCTGCCCAGGCTCAAGGAGTCATTTCCAAACCCAAGTTCTCCACGTCTCTGTCTCAACACATCTTGACCACTCTGCCTTTGCCTTGCTCTCTCCTCTGCCTCCTAAGTCAGGGAGACCCTGCTCGTTTGCTGGGATTCAGCAGATGTAGAAGCTTTCCCAAGCACATCTCCAGCTTTTCCAATGCTCCCAACGACACAAATCACAGTAGATTAGAGTCTCTGCTTTTGGGTCTTTCCCAAAGAGAATTTGTGGGGAGGGACTGTCTCTAATCCACCGTGGATCCCCTGTCCCTGGCATATAGTGACTCTCTGTAGAAGTCAAAAATCAAACAATAACTTATAATCACAGAGAAACTTCCCCTAGCCCTGATATAAATGGTGCTAAGAATTCAAGAAGGAATTTCTCAAAAGAACAGCAATGTTATTTATAATACAGCAGCCCTGCAATATATAACATTGTAGCTGAGAAAATCAAAACAATAGCTGAAAGTCATTAAAACATTAGTCACTCATGTAGATTATTTCTGGTTTCACGGCCCAAGTTGCCATTTGCAGAACTCTTGCCTGACTATATTGGACTTAGGACTGTCTCAAGGCCTTTTCCAGAAATAAGAAATCATGTTTCCTGACTTAAAACCCCTAGCATTTCCAGGTACATTAAGATGGCATGACCACAGTGAGTTCTTTTGCACAGAACTATTCCATAAAACATTTATTGGTTCCTAAGAGTTTTTAAGGTATTAAAGCTGCTATCTAACAACTGACTATGTTATCAGCCCTGGCTCACAAATTGCTCCGCTACATATCAGAATGAGGTTTTATGGAATCTGAATGATTGACTAGAGTCATTCCAGATATTTCCCTGAAGATCTTAAAACCGTGACTTCCTAAGCAACGTGCCCAGTGACTGGCACCCCCATCATTTTGGAGAATACAAATGTTTTTCTTATTGTGTCATTGTTGATACCATTTTCTTTTTAAGAGTTGAAACACAAGGGAGGAAAAACTACAGCCTGTTTTACTCATTAATGAGTCAGAGGAAAAGTTGCCACTGCTTCTGATTATCAACGGTCAATGTCAAGATCCTTAACAAGGAAATGTGTTGATGTTATCAAGAAAGTTAACACACATGCCAAATTGTACAAAGTTAGGGGAATTTTTGTGACCATGTCACCTGACCCCAAGTCCTATACAAACCTAGGTCCTGGGGGTCTGGGTGGTTATTGTGATGTTAAGATCAAATTTTGAACATCATAAGAGTATTTTTGTAGAAAATGAGGCAAAACATACCCCTGGGGATAAATATTAACAGTCTGCTGAACTCACTCTGCTTTGCCTTAGCAAATGCTTCATTACTGCAAAGGTGATCGATTCCCTCCTCCAAAAACCGATCGACTCTTAGAGAACAGAGTGAATGTGGTGTCGGGGTTTACGCAGGCATGTAGTTTGAAAGGGCTGAACTTGTCTTCTGCCACCCCCTAAGAGATCACTAGAAGTTCAGACTAGGGCTTTGGAAAGCTCACTGCATTCATGCCCCTGCATTAAAAAGGAGGCGCTACCTTCTTTTTTTGCAAAAGCCAGTCCCTCCCACCCTGAGAACCCTTACTGCCCCTTCCACCCCTATAGCCTTCTCTTTCCTTATCTCCAACCTCCTCCCCACGCCGCTGTCTGCTCCCTCCCTCCTGTCATTAAACATGCTCGAGTCTCTTTTATCTTGGACAAGTCCTCCCTCCCTGAACCTCAAGGACGCTCCCAACCACATGCCTGCTTCCCTGTCAGCCGGAATTCTCCAGAGCATGCTTGCACTTGCTGCCTCCCCTCCTCACTTCCTCCTTGACACCCTCCGCTCCTGCTTCGACCCTGCGACCTCGCCAAACTACTGCAATCCTCCAGCTTCCGATGATCCTAAAGCTAAACACAGCCTTGTCACAAAACCCCCAATCCCACTCCCAAGAGAAATGGACTAATGTCCAGACAAAACCCGTATGCGAATGTTTCGAGCAGCTCTGTTCGTAATCCACAAAAACTGAAAATAAGCATCACGTCCTTCCACCTATGAATGGATACACAAATTGCGGTATATTCACGCAGTGGAACACTACTCAGCAATAAGAAGGAATGTGTTATTGACTCATGCAATAACACAAATGATTCTTAAATATATTTTGCTAAGTGAAAGGACCCTGACCCAAAAAGTTACACACTGTAGGATTCCATGTATGACATTATGAAAAAGACAAAACCCTAGGAATGTAAAACACATCACTGGTTTCCAGGAGTGGGGGAGAAAGACAGAATTACAAACGAATAGCATGGGGAAGATTGGGGTTGATGGGACTGTTCTGTGTCATGACTGAGGTGACAGATACGTGACCCTCTGTATTTTTCAGAACCCACAGAATCCTACAGCAGAATGAATTTTACTGTGTGTATGTATTTTTTAAAAAATCAGCCAGGATGTGGAGGCATCCCAAAATGGAGTTTGAACTAAGGATTTTTTTTAAAAAATGATACTAATGGGACAGACGCAGTGGCTCACGCCTGTAATCCTAGCACTCTGGGAGGCCGAGGCGGGGAGATCGCTCAAGGTCAGGAGTTTGAAACCAGCCTGAGCAAGAGCAAGACCCCGTCTCTACTAAAAATAGAAAGAAATTAGCTTGACAACTAAAAATATATAGAAAAAATTAGCCAGGCATGGTGGCGCATGCCTGTAGTCCCAGCTACTCGGGAGGCTGAGGCAGGAAGATTGCTTGAGCCCAGGAGTTGGAGGTTGCTGTGAGCTAGGCTGACTCCACGGCACTCTAGCCTGGGCAACAAAGTGACACTCTGACTCAAAAAAACAAAAAAGATACTAATGACCGCCATGCCTCCATGGGGACTTAATAGTCATACCCTACTGCATTTGATACCGTGACAGCCCCCCCACCCCCCGGCTGGACATTCCCGAAACCAGTTTTCTAGAAAGCACACTCATACCCCACTGCTGACCGCTAACCTCATTCCCTCTTGAATTCATGTAGTTTCTCCCAGAAAGTGACCTCGGTGGCCCCACACTGGTCCACGCTGCCGCCATCCCTGACCTCCACTCCTGCTCCTCCTGGCAGGTCCCATGCAGCCTTTTACTCGAGCCTTCTCCACTCTGCGGCTAGGGTGATCTTTTTGAGACACAATAAATCATTGCATTCCTCTGCTCCAAGCCTGCTGTGCTTTCCCATTGCTTTTACAATAAAGCCCAAATTCCTGACCCAGTCCTGCCAGGCTCTGCGTGGTCTGGCTGCTGGTGACCTCCCCACCTTTGTCCCCTGCTGCTTTCCTGCCTCCCCCTGCATCCAGCGACACCTGCAGCAGGCTCCTCTCACCCCAGGCCCTTTGCACACACTGTCTCCTTCACGTGCACTTCACTCATTCGTCCTTATTCCCCCTTCTGGCCTTGGCTGAATCGTCACTGCTGCCTGCCATGACCCCCGGGGACTAGATATGGTTCCTTCGTGACATGTTTTCCTAGTTTTTCTTTCTGAGCATTTATTTTTCATATCAACCACTCTTCTCTAAAAGGCAAGAAGGAAATGGGTCTGACTTATTCGGTGCTGTCTCTCTAGAGCCAGGGACGACGTATAAGACCCTGCAGGTACTCAACAAATATCTGTTGGGCAGAAATAAAAATTAAGTTAATAAATTGAAAATACACAGTGCAATGCACTGTATATAGGTAATAGTGAGCCATTGAGGGTATCAGTGCATAAGCAGACAAAGTGTGTTAAACGGCATGAACTTGGTGGCAGGAGAGTTCAGGGGACCCATCAGCCTGGAGATTAGAATGTGACAGGCCAGGCGTGGAGTGATATGGGCCCGGGGTTAGAATAATGACCAAAGGAATAGGGAGGGAAAAATTGTAGGGTTTGGTGATTAACCATATTTGGAAGGCAGAAGGGAAAAACACAGATTCAGAAATTAGGGCCTGGTAATTTTTTAAATAATAAGAAATGAAGAAAAGAGAACTGACTTTTGGAGAAAGCTAACGATTTCAGGTCAATACATTGTCACGGCGATGGTGAGATTTATGAAGAATTCCAAGTGGCTTAAAAAACAGAAGTCATATTTCAAAGACTGTCTGCATACCTCTTCCAAATCAGGACCATCTGCAAGGAAGGCTCTAGTGAAATCGGTATTTGTGCAGATAATTTTCTCCGCAGGTGGTCTCCTTTTCTCTGGGCAGGACTGTGCTGGGGGCCAGACCGCATTTCACACGCAGGAATGGCCACAGCGCCACTGGGGAGGCACTTGCATTCTTCAAGCGAACTGCCTGGAACTTCGAGCTGCAGATCTCCATGTAAATGCATCAAACCCCTTCTGCTGTGTGCCCGCGAGCTGCCGCCAATCTTTGGCAGAGGTGACCTAGAAGAAAGGCCAGGGCCTGTGAGTGTTTGGGTTGTAGAGCTGGTAAGCTTTGGTTTTTGGAGGCGAGGAAGGAAGAGAAGCTGTCAGTAAGGCAGTGGGATTCTACAGAGACAGAGAAGCTGGGAGAGCCCTAGGACGTGCAGGATTGGGGCGGGGTAGAGTTGAGAGATTCACTGCTTAGGGGATGAGATTCTCACCTTACTGCGTAGAGGATGCAACTGTTTTACCTAACATAAACTTAGAGAAAAAATAAAGTGTAGTTTTAGACTACCAAGTGCAGAGAAAGAAGGATGTCTGAAATAGGGAACTGAAGTTTGCAAAAACCCACATAGGTATGAAACCTGGACCATTCGGTGCTAAAAGCTCGCTGAGGCTCTCAATGGATTGCTCTGGTCTGTGAGTGGAAAAGGGTCTGCCCAGAGGCCAGAAGTTAAAGCCCCAAAGCCCTCTGCAGAGAACCACCCACGCCAGCCACCTTCTGGCAGCTCTGGGGCTGGGAGGATTTCTCTGAGCTCTGAGCAGGAGGAGAGAGAGAGTGGGTTTAAGGTGGGCTCCATAGGGTGACAGTCTGTGTTCAGACCCCATGCTATTTGACTGTCTCATAGACAGCAGCCTGTAATTCTCACCTCTGAGTGGGCATGGGGGGGCGGTGCAGGAGAGGAGGAAGAGACAGAGACACCGAGAATGCTTCAGACAGAGAACTTGAACTTGCCAGTGTCTACCTTAGAAGGGGCTCAAGACCAGACTGCACCCACTTTAGTCCACTCGCTTCAACTACAGTAGAGAAAACAACAGCACGAAAAGCTCTCGGGCTCCCTCCCTAATCCTGCCGTGAATCCTAACCCGGTTCAGGCAAATCCACTTCCCATCTCGTGGGAGGGGGAAGGGAAGGCCCTTTTATACACACCGCAGGGGTGGCGCGTTTCCTAGTTCTGCCACTGGGGAAATGACTCCCACTTTAAAAAGCTGCCTCGCCTTGCCTGCATTAAAAGGGAGAATTAATTTGATTTCCTTATGTTTTATTTGCCTGCCAATAACATCCCGCCTGACAAGAGGGCGGCTGCATTATGACATTATTATGACCACCCATCTCTTTCTTTGTCCTCCTCTTCCTCTTCCTCTCTGCCTTCCCTGGAGTGATCAACTGCAAGGTCTTGGCGTCTTATTTCATCGGTCTTCAAGCCTTCTAGGTTTTGGGTTTTTGCTTTTTTTTTCATCACCCCAGCAGGGAGCAGGGATCTGAGGCTGCCATTATGATAGTTAAGTTGGTAACAAGCTCAAAGTTGTCCTCTACCTGGCCAGTCACTTCTGAGCACAGCAAGCAGGCTGCACGTGTGTTTGGCTGAGAATAAAGGGTTTCCCTGCAGACAGCAGCCTACTGGGTGCTTGTCTAGCAGTTCCCAGACTGGACATTCAGTCCAGGAGATGGCAAGAGTGCACTTGTAACGTACACTCGAATGTGTTCCTCTTTCCATGTTTGCCTCAGCTAAAAATTTTAAAAGGAACCAAATATGTTCAATACTTTGGGCATGAAAATTTACACAAAAGAACCACAACAAAATCAACATAGCTAAGCATCACCCAATCGTTCTGTCTCAAATCTATCTACTGATCCTCAACTTTCTCTGGAACTAGGATGCTTTTTCACGCAGGGTCTTATGTATGTAAAGCAAGCGCTCAATACACCAAGTGAATACTGCATTTAGCAAAGCTATCATTTAGTTTGTGTCCTGGCCCAGTTTAGAGGATTGCCTTAAAGGCAAGAGATATTATTAACTTTTCCCTTCCCAGACTATTTTGTAAGGGTATCAATTCTCATACTAAAGGATACATTTCTCCCGTTAGTGCAATTTTTATTATTTAGATCTCAATTATCTCAGATATTTTTCTTCTCTATTTTCTTCCTTTTCATGTCAGTTTTAGAAAAATAGAGTTTTTAAAAATATTTTCCTCATACATTGCGCTAGGTAAAGGAAAAAATTTAGTTATATAACCCTTTTATTATATTAAATGCTCTAAAAGAACACATAGAAAGAGTATGTCCAAGGGACCTAGGATAAATGCTTTATATCCAGAACTTTGTAACCACTGTGTTAAAAATTTTAGCCCTGCTAACAAACATTTTTAAAGATTTTTATGGTGTTTCTTTTTCTCAAAAAAAAAAAAAAAAATATATATATATATATATAATGTTCTACATTACTATGGCTCCAAAGACCTAAAAAAACAAACTGCAGTTTGTCCAGTCAAATCACAATAACACTCAAGGTCAAAATATGGTCGCAGCTTGGTGAGAACAGCACCCCTGGGTTAACAGCATATATTATTGCAGAAACCCAGCTGATGACATCTGAGAAGATCGTTAGCAATAGGCACACAGTATTGGCACAAGTGCCATTTTTTTCTCTAATGGTTATTAGTGGGGTTTTCCAATGTTTCTAAATTATTCATAAAATTATCTACCAAGTTTAAATACTGTTTTAAAAAAGTTTTTAAAATTAGTTTTTAAGTATTTTGACTCCCTTTTTGTGCATGCTTAGAAACCACTCAGGAAGGACATCCGTTCTTGCAGAAATATGTCAGCACTCTTGGATGCTTAAATCGAGGATTTTAATGTGATTTTTTAAAAATGTTTGCAATTTTCATTTATTTGTGATTTGCATGCACATTATTGTTGCTATACCTGGGAGCAGATAATGAGTTAAATTGAAGGCTATACTCATCAAGGTATTCAGAAAGAATTCAGTGATTTAAAAATATTGATGAAAAGACTAGATTGAACCATATGAAATTGCCATCATTAGGTCATTTTGCATATAAAAATGATAATTTTTATAACGTTTAGCCTGGTATTTTCACTTAGAAATCAGTCACATTGTGCTTTTCCTTGTGTTTTGGTTTTGCTTTTGCTTTTTTCCTTTGTACTTTTAAATTTTGTAACAGTAGTTTATCTATCTTGGATGTCGGATGCTTGGTGTAAAGAGTGACACATCCAGGGAGTGGGAAACGAGAGGTGACAATGGGCATGGGACTTTTTCCTGGGGGAGTGTTATGAAAATGGTCTGGCATTGCGTAGTGATGATAGCTGCACAATTCTGTGAATACACTAAAAGCTACTCAATTGTACACTTTAAAAGTGTCAGCTTTATGGTACGTGAATTATATCTCAAGTAAAAGATTATCCAGGGTAGGCGTGGTGGCTCACGCCTGTAATCCTAGCACTTTGGGAGGCCAAGGCAAGAGGATCACTTGAAGTCAGGAGTTTGAGACCAGCCTGAGTGAGACTCCATCTCTACTAAACACTAGAAAAAAAAATTAGCCAGGCAACTAAAAATAGAAAAAATTAGCTGGGTGTTTTGGCACGTGCCTGTAGTCCCAGCTACTCAGGAGGCTGAGGCAGAAGGATTGCTTGAGCCCAGGAGTCTGAGGTTGCTATGAGCTAGGCTGAAGCCACAGCACTCTATCTAGCTCAGGCAACAGAGCAAGACTCTGTCTCAAATATATATATATATATATATATATATATATATATCCAAAGGTATACAGTCTAGGAAGGAAGAAATAAAAAAATCTTTGTTCACAGACAGCAAGATTATCTATACAATAAATCTGAAAGAACCAACAAAAAACATCCTGGAACTAAGAAGCAATTATAGCAAGGTTGCAGGATACAAGGTTAATATACAAAAGTCAGTTGCTTTCTTATATACCAGCAATAAACAATTGAAATTTGAAATTCAAAACACGATACCATTGGCCAAGAAATTTGAATCCTTAGGTATAAATCTAACAAAGCATGTATAAAATCTATGTAAGGAAAACTATAAAACTTCGATTAAAGAAATCAAAGAACTAAATAAATGGAGAGATATTCCAGTTTGTGGAATAAAGGTTTGTGTGTATAGAGACAGGGATATGTGGGAAAACTCTGTACTTTCTGCTCAATTTTTCTGTGAACCTAAAACTCTAAAAAATAAAATCTATTTATCCGTACTTAGAAAAATGGCTAGGCTGGGCGCCGTGGCTCACACTTATAATCCTAGCACTCTGGGAGGCCGAGGTGGGTGGATTGCTCAAGGTCAGGAGTTCGAGACCAGCCTGAGCAAGAGTGAGATCCCGTCTCTACTATAAATAGAAAGAAATTAATTGGCCAACTAAACATATATATATAAAAAATAAGCCGGGCATGGTGGCGCATGCCTGTAGTCTTAGCTACTTGGGAGGTTGAGGCAGGAGGATTGCTTGAGCCCAGGAGTTTGAGGTTGCTGTGAGGTAGGCAGATGCCACGGCACTCTAGCCCAGGCAACAAAAGCAAGACTCTGTCTCAAAAAAAAAAAAAAAAAAAAATGGCTAAGGTTGGTTTTTAAAAATTGGCAAAGCAACCATTTTGTTAAGGTTGCCGTGTATCTGGCTTTATCCTTTGCAGATTCTTTCCTGGAATAATCAGGGTGGTTTCCCTGAAACACATTCCTAGCTGTTTAAATTCTCGGAGTAATTTTCTACTTGGAATTTGGGGAAGATACCAAAGAAAATGTTGAAAAATGACTAAATTTCCCACCCTAAGATGATAACTATGCCTATTTTATTAAACAGTTATGTAAACATAGAGGTACATAGCCAGGTAACAAGAATACACCTATGAAGTCCTAGGATTGGGTCCAGGTAGAAATTCTAGAAGCTCTTAGAGTCAAAAAAAAAAAAAAAAAATGTAGGGAGAAAGAAAAAAAAAAAAAGCAAGACAGAGTTCCAGAAAAATCAACTCAGGAAACACCTGGATGGTTCCAAGCATCAAGTCCACAGAGCACGGGTCTAGTGGTGGCAGAAATAAACACTCAGCCATGGGGAGACATTCATGAACCAAAGGTGGTAGCTTTTCAGTGTCGCCTCTTTCAGCCATCCCATAGGTGAGGAAGGGACCCCCAAGAGTAGGGAGCTGGACCAGGCCTAGATAAGCTTCTAGTTCTTTCTGCCCAAGAGACCAGAAGTACCAGTTCTCATCCAGAACTGGGCTGCAGTTCTGCCCATCTTCTCTGAGCAGAGCGGGTCATTTGCGGAGTGCGTGGCCTCGGGGCAGCACAGCTTGATTCATCTCTCGACACGTCTTTGCCGAGTACCCGCTACGTCCCAGGCACTCTCCTAGCGCGTGATGGTGAGGACGCCAACGGAGGGACCAGGTGCCTGCCTTCGCGGGGCTTTCGGCCTGGCGTGGTCGGCCCAGGAGGCACGCACGTGGGCCGAGCTCTACGGCGTGGAAGGGGGCTTTGATCCAGGCAAGGATGGCCTTCCCGGCGAAGTGGCGAGGGGCTGAGGCCTGATGGAAGAGTAGGGGTTATTAGGAAGTTGGAGACCAATTCTAGGCACAGGGAACATCGTGAAGGAATCAGACTTTGTGCAGCAGTTTTAGCAACCCCCCGCCACCCATCAGATGGCGGCAGTTTGTGTGAAGTGTTCTGTGCAACCACTTCCAGTACACGAGGGTGGCAGAGGCAGTTAGTTACCTACGATTGCATTCTACCTCCTTGATAACAGAACCCTGATGCCTGGCTGGGCACAGTGGCATCTGGAGAAAGATTGCATTTCCCCCCTTCCTTTGCAATTAGATGTGGTCATGTAGCTATAGACTGAATGATGTGGTCAGTTGTACAGGACTTCAGAAAAATGTCTTTAAATAGAAAGCGTAAAAACATCTTCCTCCCTTCCTCCTCCCTCTTCCCTAGAATGCAGAGTTAATGGCTGGCACTCCAGCAGCCACTTTGGACCATGAAACAACATGGAGATTGGAGACCAGATCTCATTTAGTAGAATATAAAGATAAAAGGGGACTTGGTCCCTGGTTATGTGTATATCCAATGCAAATCCTAATTGCCTATGAGCTGACTTCTTTGACATGATGGCATAAAGCACTTGTGTGTTTATGCTTCAATGATGAGAGTGGGGAATCTCAGTTACCTACGGATGAATGATAGGCCAGGAAACCAGATGTCTTTGGGTATCCCAGCTTTTCCCACCTTACTTCTATCAAGTATTCTATGCTATTAATAGATGTACAGCAGAATACATCTCAACCAGCTCTTACCAATTCATAAATTTTTTCTGCGTAAGTGTAGAGGATAGGACCAAACGACTTTACAACGTATTTCATCACCAGTTCTCGAACAGCGTATCTTGAAAGTGAATGTCTTACCACATCAATTGTTAACAGCATTATCAGAATCTTTTTTTTCTTTTTAAAAGGCCCTCGTACCCCCACAAGGGTTGAAGATGTTGTTTAGTGTTGCAAAGGGGAAGAACAATGGCAGCAAGGCACTGTCTGGGTTATCTTTTATAAGTTACTTTCAGTTAGTTGTGAAACTATTGTATAAAATGAAGGAGAAAAAATTAATGAAAAATTAATGGTCTGATCTCATTACTCTGCAACATAGTAGGTGGTAGGAAGGGGTTGCCCATGAAAAATCAGGTCTGGGGGTTCTCCTGGCAGAGCATCCATGGGCACCCAATAGGCATCACATGTTAAGGCAGGGAAGAAGTAGCCAAGAAGGTTCCAGAAGCTTGCACATGTTAGATTTGATCTTTCCTCCAAAGACAGGCTATTTTATCTACCAGGTGTGAGCAACTGTGTAACCAGAGGATTGTTTATGACAGAAGGAAATCATACATCTTCAGAAAAGTATTAACCTCAGTTGATGAGGCAGAGACAAAAATGCTAGGATTACCGTACAGCCAAAAATATTTCGGTGGCAAAAACAGCTGAGGATGGCTGATGATCATGTTATCAACTAGAATTCAGTGACTAGGGGGTTCTTAACATTGAAAAGACATAGTAGGTTGAATAGTAAATAAGAGCTGGAGGGAAAATTAAAAAGTGTGGTACTTACAGTTTTAAAAGATGTTCACAAAATACATCTTAGAATTTACTACCCAGAAAGTCTAGCTTAAATCCTTTGTAAAATAGTTGAACACATATTAAGAGAAAATAAAAGCCTTTAAGCCAACTAGAGATTAGAAAAATGAGGAGCAGAAATCATGTTTTCCTAACTCAGTGGCTTTTTTATGGAATGATAAAATTAATGGATGAAGAGGACGCAATCGATGTAATAAATCTGAGCTTTCGAGAAGCTATTATCGTCCTGCCACCAAATCGTACTTGATAAGTCGATTCAAACTTGCCAAGATCTAAGTATGTCCCCTAGATTGTAAAGTAGACGGGAATTTAGGCAACATCTAATGATGATTGATGGGGGGAGACTTACGAGGGAGGAATGTGCTCTCTAAACTGGCTGTAATTTGAATTTCACTTTATCATTTCTTTCACCAATGATCAAAGAGGTGGGATTGATACCACAAGTAATGACAAAGCAAACAAAAAAATTCCACTCTGGGTGCTTAAATTATTTAATGTCACAAATGGAAAGACACTAACTCTTTTGTCTGTCTTCCCAGTTGCCTTTTTTTAAAACTGTGATAGCTGTCTTGTTTGATATAGTTGAGTTTATTAACTTTTCAGATGAATTGTGGTCTCTTTGTGAAATTAACATACTTCAGTTTGCTAAATAGATTGCTGAGCAGTATTTACGTTGAGCTACAGCTTGATGATCCTTGCATGGCTCCTACCTTCTGTCAGAGACTCTCCATGTGGATTAACTGTGCTCGAGAGAACCAGGGAAATGAACAGATGGAAACCGGAGGGTGGAGTAGAACGCCAGTTAACGGGGATCTGAAATCAACAGAAATCCAGATGGACATTCAGGGAAGAACCAAGGAAGCTAAAAAAAAAAAAAAAAAAGGGAAAATGCTGAAAGGAAAGAATAATCCAGAAATAAATACAAAAGAACTAGGAATAAAAATAAATAAATAGTTGGGGGATATAAAAGATGTAGGAAGAACAAAGTAGCTGTCAGAGTGATCCAGGGACAATATTAAAGGAGTTGGTTTGAGATCGATTTGGAATGGATGAAAAATGAAATAAAAATTCCATTTGATTGTTGCTGATGATTCATGGTATGTTTGGCTTTTTCTTTTTTTAACTCACAATATTTTACATACCCATAAAGTGCAAAATGGTGCTGGTGTAACTACAGATGAGCGTTGGACTTTGAGGCAGTCTTAAAACTTTAAAGTTTGTATAAGAGATTGTGGTTCCTAATTCACTTTTTCATGTTGGTAAATTAGTTAATCTCTGTCTTCAACTGAAGACAAACTAGTTGTATATTTGCATCAATTATAGGAGAGTAATGTATCAGCACAGATATTCAGAGTTCTCTTTTATCCATATGAGAGAACTATTATAAGTTGTATATTTGGTGATTTTATTCAGTGGCCTTAGGGAGCTTAAAATAGTAAAAAATGCAGATTCATTTTTCAAAGGAGCTAGTGTGCACCGTTAATGATGGTTACAATTAGACAGTAAAAACATACAATTTAAGGTATTTACCATCCCTTGAATTGTGAAATGAAATTTTGTTCATTTTGTCATATACATGAAAAGTATATGTAGATTGAGGCATATTTATGCAAAGTGGTGACCAATAATTTCTTTCCTTTCTTCCTCTGATTCTGATTCCTTCTGTGGAACCCCCACCCCTGCAGCCTAAAAAAAAATCTAAAATGTTTTTGTCTTTCATGTCTCTACCTAAAGCAAATGGATTATAAACCTTTGTTGAGAAGTGCAATGAGAAATAATTCATTAATAAATATGAAATGTTGCTAGAAGGCAAAATGGCACAGGTTTTAAGTGCCCATTATGCCAGTAATATTTCTGCATTGTAAATTTGGATTTTAAGTTGTATGGAGACAAATACTTAGGTTAGAGCAATGCAGGTTTGAGTTTCCTCAAAGTGCATATTAAAAATGAGGTAATTTGATAGCTAACCACCAAAATCTATTTTCAAATTAGTTTTGCAGACATGACATATTTTTAGTAATTTTTCTTTATGCATTCTTGTAACTTAAATATTCAGATTTTCGCTACGATGGGCATTATATTAATATTTTCAGTGACACATTAATGGATGCCAAGAATGATTGTGTTATGTGGTTTGTTTATGCCAGTAGTTATATTTGATGTTAGCTATTTGGTACAAAATACAATTCTTACACGTTATGGGAACATAAACTTTATTGCTGTCTCATTACCATGTAGAAGCCAAATATGAGCAAAAGAATAATATCCTGTATTAATCTTGCAAAAGATTGACTGTGGGTAACCCAACTGATTGTGTTATAGTTTAATTAATGGAATAAAAAGAGAATAAATAGTACCAATGCCACCTAATAAATGTAATTCTCTCATGGCAAGATATGTACAGAGAAAAATGATAAAAGAATTCTGACGGAATGGCTTTTTGTCTAGTTGAATAATGCAATCTTCTCTTCTGTGCCCATAAAAAAAGATATTTCCGTCCTAAGGCTATATTTTGTAGTGTCATTTTAGCTATTCATTTTTTGGAGGGAAAAATCCTTGCTTCTTCAACTTTAAGGAATTAGATTTCATTGAACTAGAAAAAAAAGAGTATCTAAAATAGCTTAAATTGTTTTTTGATTTGTGAAATGTAAGATGTCCTCACTGCGGATGAGCAAAGCCACAATGGTTTTGACGACTTTGCCCACCTTTTCTCCTCTGCACACCCACTTGTCCTTTGCTGATGGCACTATAGAAATCAGAGGGCTGTATCCATGGAGAAAAAGTTTAGATGAGGGGATTTACATTTTTAGATACCTTAGTTTGAGTTAATTATGGACGTTTCCATGTAACGTTAAGATACTCTGAGAACAAATGCACTGGAAGGAAGTAAAACGTCACTACCTGTGCAGAGGTATCGTGAATGGAAGGGCATGTTCAAAGGCAAAACAGACACTAGCTTCACTTTTTCCATAACAGTGTGGTTACCTCTAAGTCTTTCTAATGTCACATGTCTCTAGCTGGGTGGTTCAGCTGGCCAGGAACAGACTGATGTTTGACTTCTGTGTAAACCAGCCAGCTTTATTTTATTCCTTAAATTCAAATTTATACCCTAATGTAGTGGATTGAA